>OMLF01026515.1:2380-23727 GCA_900302615.1 Holocentrus rufus | reverse complement strand
AACCCTAAAGCACACATCTGATACGATTGTACTCCAGGGATTGTAGAGCTGCAAAATATAACTGTGTTGTATACTATTGGAGCCAAATCTGTAATCAAATTAATGATCCGGAGACATTCTCTCATTGTACTGTCCTCTTAGCTATTAAATGACTTGATAATAACATTAAACTAGACTACTCATTTTGCTTGGACGACATTCTCTCATTGTACTGTCCTCTTTGCTATTAAATGGCTTGATAATAACATTAAACTAGACTACTCATTTTACTTGGAAACCCCTTGGGACCCCCTGGAGGCCCCCGGGCCCCAGTTTGGGACCTAGTGCTCCAGACTACCGGTGACAGCAGGAACAGGATCGGGCGCTACAGACGGATGGATGAGCGCCATATTGCGGGTTGAACGGAGGGAGGGGGAAATCTGCTGCTGCAAGACTCCCGTGTGATCATCTCATCTTTGAAGCACACCAGCTCTGGTAAGGCTTCGCACAAGAAGACCACCTGTTTATTATATTGTTTACTGAACGGAGCCGGTAACGCGACGAGGGCGAAACCTCGCAAGCCACTTTTCGCACTTTTCCGCGCACTTTCTGCGCCTCCTCACAAAGGAGGCAAATCTCACAACAGGTGTCTGTGGGATTAGTGAGGATGTGGCTCGCTGCAGCCGAGGTGACGACTAAGTTAAAAGTCAGTGTAAAATAGGTTTCAGAGGCCATAGCAGTGCAACGATACCGACGGCAGTGTGTCCCAAACGAAAGGCCTCGGGTTAAATCTATCAGTTGTTTTACGATTTGTTTTACACAGGGTTTAGAAGAAAAGAAATCCATGTTTGCACTGGCTGTCGGCGCCGCTCAAAGCCAAACTGTTTATTTTCTCATTCGCATGACTCGAAATGGTTTTCCTGTAACTATGGGTGTGTGCTCACTTTGCACATAATATGGAAATTGGTATATTATGCTACAGGAAATTAATTTTGGAAATTACTTCGTTACGTTGTAGTACAATGTAACGTGAGTGCCCGACAGGTTACAGTGACAGTATAGCCACTGGCTTCATCCTGACGTTTTCCTAAGCTCTGGCCACTGGTTGCTTTGTGTAATTTGGTATGTTTCTGTGGCTCTGAGGACGACTTAAATATGCGATAGACTAAACCGAGGATAAACGACTTCCGTTAATCTAAATTAGGGTCTGGGTTTCCTATCTAGTTAAGGCTTTACTAAAAAGGCAAAGAGAGAAGGGTGGGGACTAACTTTATCATAGCTGTTGGGTGAGGCTCATTTAGTTCCATATTTAATCTCGGCGCATGGGTAATTCACCAATGTGAAGCTAATCGGAATGAAAACTTGGACTTCCGGTCACAACTTTCGAAATACAACTCTTATTGACAAACATTGAGTCCGCTAGTGTAAAGTAGCAGTATAGCCGGAGAGGAATCTGTAATGAATGAAAGTACAATTCTTTAGTCTAGAATTTACGTGCAAACCGATACGGCTGAGTCACCCCTCCCTACAGTCACACGATTTAAGCTCTTATTTTGAAGGCTAAAACTGCCAACTTCCGTCGTTCAGCTGTGTAAACTGTAGCTTGACGACGCCTGGTGATTCATGAATGATGACTGTCGCCTACATGAGTACCACTGGGCTCTCGCCGTGGTTTAAGTATCGCCGAAGTGGGTGAAACTCGTTTCTCCTCTTTCTCTCTCATCAGGAAGGCGCAGAGAGAGCCGCATTCATACGAAGCACAGGTCTCTTCTGTGGGAAAACACTTTACAGCTCCTCGCACAGAGCCAGGAAAAGGACAGAAAAATGCCCAAAGCGGTAAGTAATGCTTTTTATTGGCTAATTTAACGTACGCCCTGCTTATTACTGTAACGTTATATCTCGCTGCTTTATTCGGCTATACCAATAAGCATACCCTGAGCCCTAACATATAACTTAGTGGACGCAAAACCATTTAAATACAATTCCCCTAGCTTTTTTATTTGAGAAATAGAGATTGTCTACATTTGTCCGACATAAATCTTGACATGATTTGAAATTAACGTGTGTAACCAATCGTGCTTGCTAATGTTGGACACTGATGTTAGGATCATCGAAGAGAGTAGCTACTGTTTTCAAGGAATATACTTGAATTAATACCCCTTTCTCAAAACAGCCAGGTCCTTATTCAGCAGTACATACATTACTGACAATAACTGAGTGAAAAGCCTTGAGAGCCTTTTGACTCAAAACGGGCTTAAGCCGGTTCTAGGTGTGAGGGTTAAGTCAGAAGTGGGGCTGCTTGAGGTCGGAGACGCTTTGACATTTTAATAGCGTATTTTTCCTTCAGAGATTTACATAAACTCCAGTAGGAGAACATTTGCAGAGCAGTTCTTTCTCGAAAATACTGTGTTGATGTCGAGAGCAGATTGCCTGATGTTGTCTGTGTAGGTTGATCATTCTCCATGTGAAGTAATCACAGTGGAAACCTCTATTTTCACATGCCCACTTAATTACACGTATTCACAATGTGGCCTCTCATACACTCTTGGTGAGGGAACTTCCTCTAAACTGGGACAAGTGTTATCCAACCAAGGAACTAAAGAGGAACACTTTTCCATATTTTGCTTCAACTGATTATGTGTCATAGGGTTTTGTGTCCATTATTCATGCAGCAGACTCATCTGTAATGCCTTTCCTGAAGGAGGAATACCACTCATATCACATGCTTTTCTCATTGCCTTGGGCTACCCAACCAGCAAGGAAACTGAGACTGTGATCTGTGATGTTTGACCAATGAACAGTTTAGTACTGCTCCACTGACAATGGTGTGTTTTCATACAATGTTTGGCTAAAGTTTTGCATTCAGGTGAGTTTTACATTTTAGTCGTGTGAGCAGTAGGGCACAATGACAACATCCATCCTTTCCAGTTCATCCTCTGTAGTGCTGTACATACATAAACAAAGCAGGAATGGAAAATGTCTTTTGTTTGTGGCCAGACTGGACTGTGGTGAATACAGACTCCCTAAGGCGTAGGAACTTATTTGCAAACTGAAATTCAGGGTTGTTCCTCTTTTAATCAAGTGTTGTGTTGTCATATTCATCTTTATGACTTGATGAGCACAACACATTGTGAATAACTAGGCTAACGTGACTATTTTTTATCACCAGAAATGTGACAAAAACTCCAACACATGATCTTTTTGCTATTAATAGGCAGCGTACAAATGCATATGCATAGCCTCCATCCAGCTCTTGCCTCCCTCTGCCCCACCCCAGCTCTGACATACACTCTCACACAGTACGTGCCCCTCCCTCAGTTCACTGTTTGGAAACTTTTAGTAAGCATATAATAGCCAATGCAGACGTTACAGAGGAGAAATACGATGGAAATTTTCTCTGAAATGGATAAGAGTAAAAAGAAAAAGCCATTCCAACAAAGTCTTAAGACAAAATTTGAGTTTTTTATAGCCATTTATTTTATTTTTACCTAATAAGTGACTGGAAACATGTTATTTTTCAGTAAATAGAAACATGGTCTTGTGTATCTTCTGTGTATCCACTTACCTTAAACTGGTTAAATGAAAAAAGTGTCTCAAACTTGGACACATTTCACTCAAGAGACTAAGGGAAAGTCAAAAATTGCCCCTAAAAGCCCACTGAACATGACAAAGACATGTTTGCAGTTGAACAGTACAGTGTATTGTACCATGAGTACAGCATAAGTCGGTGTCATGAAGTGTGTTGTTGGTTTGTTTATAATGGCCTCGGGGTTGTCATGAGCGTCGCCGTGGAAATGACATCATTATGCTGTCTGATAGCCGTCCAGCACGGCCCCTCTGGTAGCCACAAACTCTGCCTTTTTGGGTGATAATGGCCGACTGTTTTCTTTTCCATGATATGAAGAACACACAAACCCTGATTTTTTTCTTTACCCGGCTTACTTTCTGCTCAATACATGTACCTCATGACCGGCCCAGCACATACGCAGCCCTCGCAACATAGCATGAAATTTATCAATAGGACACTAAGTCTGTTTTAATGAACTCATTCCTTTAATAGGCTGTATTTTTTTTTCACCAAAAAGCCTTATACCCTCAAATTAATCCCTAAAATGCCGCGCTCTATTCTTAGTGTTGGTGAGGTGTGTAAATAGGGGTTTAGGCTATATTTTGGCCGCCCTCCTGATTCTCTAGAGTGGTGTGAAATTAGATTATTAGCATGGAGAGTGTCAGTGAGTTTATAGAGAGTCTTGCAAGTTCTTGAAAAAAGTTCAAAAGAGTCTCAAAGTATCATAAGGACGTGTACATTTTGCTTTAAAACTTTTAATTTGACTAAACTTTGGGCTTTCTTAGTCAATTAGTGGGAAGTATGTCCAATACAGCAGACTTATAGTATGTTGACTATTCCCTTGTTTTTTTTTTAGTTTACAGGTGGTTTCATATTTTAGGTTCAAGAAGACCAAAGAAGAAAATGTGCCATTTGGGCTTAAATTTCATTCTATTTGTCACTAAGTAAGCTCTTTAAAAGTCTTAAACTTGTTGAACCCCACAGACAGAAACCATGCGTGATCTCAGCTCACATACCTATAACATCTAAAGCCCCGTCACTTCTGTCTGTCATGATTTATAACCTGTCGATATTGGGTGTTTGAAAGAGACAACATCGGAGGTTGAAAGCTTGTATAGAAGCAGCAGCCAATGGGATGAAGTCGGTCTGGATTTGAGGAGTTGTCAGGCCTCCTGTTTTGGTCCCTGTGACTCATGTTTCACTTATCTGAATGACACATTGTCGTGAAGTAAACGATAGTGCACCTCGGCTCTTCCAGAATCCTGTTTCCTCGCGGTCACAACCCACGGTACAAACCTTACAAGGCGTGGCTATGACCAACATGTATGGGTGTTTCCTTTTCATGTCCACTTCTATTGTTAGTGTTTGTTCCTTTAAATAATTGATAACTCAATCATGCCTGCAACACCCTTGGGCCATGGTCTACCAATCAAAAAAAAAAAAAAAACTGCTGCAGTTCCTTTCACCATGAGTCTTCACTTTCTTATGTTTGAGTAACTCATTCACAGAGCTTGCAGCTTGGTCTGTTTTTGCTAATTTACACACAAGATATATCACTTTTTTAAAGTCCAAAGAGGAATTGGGGCTGTTTCCTCCTTCCCCACAGGGCTGCTGCACTTGGCTCCTCCGGCGGCGTGGTGGTTTATGGCTATACTGCTCTGTGAGCATTTCAGCGCCGTCCCCATGACGACATCCATTGCAAAAGATTCTTGTAAAACCATTCAAACTATGCAGAAGGTTAAATATTGAATGGTCCTCACTGAAGAATGCAGCGCAACCCATTCAGACTTTAACCACCGCAGTGATGACTGCCGGATTTCTTTAACTTGACCCCATAGAACTCCTTAACCTCACCATTGATAGAACGGGTTCATAAACTATATGAACCCGTTCTCTGTCTTTTGCAGGGCAATATATTTTAATATAGTACAGTTTTTCCCCCACAATATCATTAGTATTGCAAAATGGCGCTTTATTTGATGGTTGCTTCCAAACTTTTTTATTTGTCTCCTGTAATGTGAAAAAGGAAATATTCCTTGGCGTCATCAGCTTTCATTGTCATTATGGCAAGGAAGTTACATTTGGGAGTTAATGCTCCTGCAATGAGTTTTATTCAGTCAGTTATTACCGTTATGATTTGTGAAGCTGGACGTTGTATGATTAATATAAATGCCCTTACTTTTCCTCTGACTAAAGTTGCTCATTGTGGAACTCTGGGTCTTCGCCCGGTGTATTTTTAGCATATGTGTCATGTTTTCTTTACCGCTCTGAATGGCCTCAGTTTATTGTGAGTAACCGTCGGAGGACTTACTTTGAGATCAGATATCACTCACTCAGAGGTTTCTGTTGGCTTGTCTGTCCGCCCACTCACATGTTCCATTCTGCATTCGGTTTGGACGTGTTTTTCTAGGTGCTCCATCTGTAATAGTTGTAAATATAGACGCCAGTGTCGAGGGAACTGTCTTGCACTGTCTAAGCCGCCGCTACCAACTCGCAGAAGGTCTCAACCTCCTTTACAAACTGTTTCTGATCAGTTTTGCTGTGGTCTTTGAAAGCCGAGGTTCACTTGAATGCATACTGATGATGGTGAAGGACCACTGGGGAACCACAGCTGAAAGGGAATCTTTGTTTTACTGTGTAAATGGAGTTTTCCCCCCTCCTCCCCCTGCTTTTTTTTCTCTTTTAGATGTTGTTTCCCACAAGCAAAGTCGCTCACCTCCAGCTCAGCATGTGGTAGCGTTTGGGCCTGGCTCTCCGCTCCCCTCACTTACCACCAGCCGCCAAAAAACGGGGTACCCCCTAAAATGAATCGTCAACCTCGCCGTTTTCTGTCTTCCTTTTACAACTCAGAACTAGGTGCTTTTCCCCGTCTGCGTGAGTGATTCGCGAGTCAGTTTTTCAGCCGGTGCCGGTTCAGAGGAAGTAGCGGAGCTGTGACTCACCAGGCTAGTCAGCGCTGTAGCCCAGACGCCCCTCTCCCAGTGGGCGTCATTCAGTTTGTTCACTGCCGAGCCTCAGCGCTCTTCACAATAGCCAGGAGGTGAGAGATGGCACTGGTGGGCTCTCTCTCCCTTCAGCTCTCTGTCCACAAGGTTTTCATTTGGTATTAATAACTTGAGTCAATATATGCGGGCACCATGTTTTTTTCACAGCCCCCACACATAACAGAAGCATCTGACATCGTACCAAAAGAATGGAGGTGCAGTATATCTGCGGAGCCTCAATGCAGTCATTGTAAATACTTCTGCATCTTTGTCAGCAAAATGTAGATGCCATCGGCCGATACCAAACGTGCAGAACAGAATATTGTTTCTGTCCATTGTGGCACACAGTTGACGTCAGCCCTCATTATTGTGTGCAGGACACAGACTATTTGTAATGGTTTTGAAATGATGCATTAATCACCTGGGTGGATCCCCCATTAAAGTTTATAAAGCAGGTTTCAGCTCAATGGACCACCTTTTTTTGTAGGCATATGTCAGTCTGATCAATCATTAACCACAGAATTGAAAGGCATGCCCTTTTTTTCTGCGAATTGGAATGAATGGATTTTTTTTTTTGTTCTGTACATGCTAGCCGCCCTGCCTCTGTCATCCTCACAGGCTGTTAGTCACACAGGAAATGTCAGCCACAATTGAAAGATATTTTACCAGCCAGATTGATAGAAGTGGTCTTTAAAATGACAAGTCATTACCTGTCAAAGTGGCTGGTGTTATTTTCCCACACTGGCTGTTAGTGTCCAAGGTTCCTGTGTTTATCACCGGCAGGGCCTCATGCACAACAGCCTGTACGGTGCATCGTATTAGCTTGCAGTGGATATGCCACTTGTTATTTTGTATGAAGGGGAATGGATTTATTTCACAATGTGGATATTTTTCTGGCATTCCCAAGTTAAAGCTGAAATATTTTAACTAAAACGCTCCAGATTTTGCAGCTGAATTCCCTTCAATCAGCCCTTCTGTCTATGAGAGAGAGTGCAGATAAACACAGCGTCCCATGTGTTTACTCTGCAAACACCCCCCTCCCCACCTTCCTGCAGCCCGGCTCTGCTGTCTGGCATGTGTGTTTCTCTTTCCTCTCTGTTGGTCCTCAGCCTGTGCACCTCTCAGTCGCTCTGGGTCAGATGTTGAACTGTCTTCTCTCATGTGTTCCCGCAGGTCAATGTTCGCGTCACCACCATGGACGCCGAGCTGGAGTTTGCCGTCCAGCCCAGCACCACCGGCAAGCAGCTCTTTGACCAGGTCTGTATGCACACTTATGACTAGGGCTGGGTATCAGTGCTGTTATTGACCTTTGGTATGAATATTGATATATCAATATTCTATTAGTCATGGTATCAAAAAAGCCCTTTTTAAAGAGAGAATCAATAAAAATCAATCAATCAGTGGTTTATAAAAGGAATGTGTAAAGGTTACACAAGAAATTATTATGAGTGAAACATGCTCTCATACCAGAGAGGTTCTAAAATAAGCATTGTTTCATAAATGGTATGGAACTTGATGTGACAAGTTAGGATTAAAAAAGACGCAGCTACACCCAGCTGCTATTATTAGGAAATTAGTATTTGTACTGTCATTAGTGCAAACGGCTGACAAACTCCTACAGTACGTCATCATGCTAATTAATGGGATTGACGTCACAGAGAAGCATTTGTGTTAAGAGAAAGCGTCTCTCCTCTTTATCATCCCTCCAAAGCTCTTTCATCCATTACGTCCAGGTCTGATAGGTTATCGGCCTGAGGAGAGAGTGGAGGAGCTTTCAGCCACAGGCGCTGTTATCAGCCCTTCTCTTCCCGGTGAGACGATTACAAGGGAATTCCTGTGATGAAAAATGGCAGCTTAACATAACTAATGCGAACAAGAAGAGCTTAAAAAGAACGCGGAGACATTTATTGAAGCAGTGACTAATGGCAGCAGTGAAATCACCGCTGTTCTTTGATAACATCAAAGACGTTGGAGGCCTGAGAGGCAGTCACACGGTCCGAGTGAGGAGTGAAGGGTGGGGACAACATCAAGGGAGCGCGAACATAAAGATTTACCCCATTAATCATAGCCCTCTAACAGTATAGGAGGCTTTGTTTACCATGGAGCTGCATACACATGGAAATATCATAGCTGATTATTAATGATCTTAATGAATTGATCATTAAAAACATGTTGAGTACTCACCTGAAAAATCCATTCTAGAATGTGGTAAACTAGAATGATATCTGTCTGTTTACCAAACACATGGCTAACATAATTTCTATACTGTCAAAACTATAACGTACGTACAGCACACTGCTGTTACCTACAAAGAAATTCAGATTTGGATGACAGTGATCGCTCAGAGTGGTCAGTTTGACAGTTTGATTGTAATGAAAATCTTCCCACTTCACTTACTCCATATTATGAACCATACAAGCATGTTAGAGAAGAACAAGCACCCTTCATTGTGTCGGTGCTTGACGTGGATTTGCTTTTAACTTCACAGCACTTTAGCTATCGCTGGAACTTAAATGGATTAAATGGATCTTAGCCCTCACATTGTGTTGAATTTTGAAGTTAGTTAGAATGTTTGCCCATTACAGTGGATGCACTTACGCAACACCTAGAAGCTTTAGTATCAGGCACGGTGCTGCCGTCTTGACCTTTGCTCTCCTATTGGTTGCTTGTAATGATGGTGAGCTATGAATTTTATCTGTATTATCCCGGTTCCACTCATTGTAAGTTCTGTTGCTAAGTTTAATGTCTCAAAATCTAAATATGGCCGAGCTGTCTGTCATTAGCGTGAGCCTCTGTGAGGCCCTTTGCCAGCATGGGGAGAGGAAAGGCATTGTTTTAGCCACTTCCTGTATAACTCGTTTTTCAATAGCTGGTGTAGCCTACTGTATGTATTCCTGGCTGCATGTCTGGGGATTCACCCTCCAGCACTGTGGGGTTTTTCTTGAACCGCGCTATTGAAAACAGGGACTTCATCATAAACTCTCAAAATCAGTCAAATGTATTTCCCTTGGTATTCCCTGAAGTAAATTTTTATTAAAATTAAAATATCAGTCAAATTTAAACCTTGTTATTGTGTGTGATATTGATGCAGTTTGTTGTGTGTGTGATGCATTGAGTCCTTTATGAGAGTATTTTTTAAGGGTGTAGCTCAAGACCCAGATATGACCTCCTTTGGCATCACTCTATATTTAGGTGTTGAATTCTTCAGCCTACTTGTTAGAATGACTCTGCGGAGAGATAATCGCTCACTCCCTGTGATAGTGTCAGAGACAGTTCACTGCTCTATTTTAGCATGAAGATACCCTCAACTGAATCAAGCTTGATAAAACCGTCTGCCAAGTCTTGCAGCATGTCTGAAGTCCACTTAGGTCCAGCTGCTTGATTTGCTTAGTAGCGCTGACGACAGCAGATTAATTCAGGTGACGTATATCTCATGTCCCTAAAGCCTGATTTGGTTGTAAACTGGTGCTTTGGCAGCCATCGGACAACCGGTCTCACACACACAGACAGATAGAGATGCAGACAGGTTCTGTGGAAATGCTGAGTAACAGCAGTGAGCTCATTCCCAGAGTGTGAGGCCTGGTGTGGCCCCTGTGGTCAGCTCTGATCATAGCCTTAGTCGCTGTCATGTTGTCCTTAAAGAGGAATGACGGCCACTCCCCTACACACCCTCTTCCAGTTTCACTTCCATCTGCCCGTGCCCTGCTCGTTTCATTTTGACTTGGACTGCAAAATCCTCACAGCTGCTGCATTGGTGCAATATCTGTGATCAGGGGCTGTTCAGTCAATCAACAGACACCACCTAAAGAATTCAGACATCTTTTTGAATGGCTTATATGGTCTTATATCAAATGGTCTTATATCTTAATGGTGTCACAGTTTTGCAGACTGAAATTCCATTTGACTGCCAGCTTTAGAGGGTGTATGTGTGGGCATTGGACTGGTTTGAAGAAGAAGAAGGAGTAGGAGACAGATCCTCAGTCTGGCTCTCCAGCAAAATTCAGCCCAGTCAAACAGCTGAAAACATGGCAACATGGTAAACAGCCCAGCACAGAGTGAACTAAATCGGAATCAAGCTTGACAAACTGAAATGATATTGTTCATAGAGTTGAGTTTTGTTGTGGTTCTGTAGTAGAAGTAATATTCGTCCTGGTTTTCATGTTGCTAAACTTAGTAATAGTATTGAAGTGAAAATGCCTGTTTAGTGACAGCACCTTCAGCATTCTCCCTGTTCACAATGAATGTGTGGTCTGACGGTAATAGACCCATTTCCTTAGTGCCAGTACCCGCCCCCCCCTCCACGCTGCCTTCATCTTTGTGCCTGTCCCTGTTTGGGGCCCCGGCCGGGCGAGCCCCTCCCTTCCCCTCCTCAGCGGCTGGAGAACTCCGCGTTCGTCAGGCCAGAGGATGCAGTGAGTAATGCTGTTTCAGCCCAGTGGCATTCCTCTCGCTCACCGCAGGGCCCGGGCTCCCATAAACCCAGCTGAGAGACTTTCACTCTCCGTCAGAAGGCTGTGAGACACGCCAAACCTTTCCTATGCGCAGACGGCACGTGCTGCCTCACATGAAAGCGGCAGCCTCGCTCTCCCACCCTAAAATGGCACTCAAGTGGCTGGTGACTGTATTCATCAGTATTTTGCCTGGATCCGTAAAGGTTTAGCTCCTGTGACTTGACCCCAAATGTTTCACTCCGTTCAAATGTCTCTAATAATTGCCAGAATGAAGCAGACTTTCACTCCCTGTTTTTAACAGCCCATAAAAAGAGGCTCTTGTAAGGAGATTCCCCGTACAGCCGCTTGACATTTTTATCATAAATCCTGACCTCCAGATTTTATGCGTATGTATGAGTTTATTTTTCCAAGGACAGATTTAATCACAAAGACATATTGCAAGCAGCTTTCTGCAGCATTTAGTTTTCAGTGCCTTTCAGAACAGATACGCACATAGAAGGAGAGGAGTCACTGCCATGTAAAGGGGAGCAAACCAGCAATCTACTAAAAGAGTTGTTTACCCCAAAATTACCATTTTATTTTCTAGTCAACCTCATGTCAGCTGAAACATTGGTTTGTATGTCCATTTAACACAGTGAGCTAGCTGGTGCAGCTTCATTTCAGTATTCTTCAAAACAGCTGGAGCAAACGGAGACTGTTTCTTCAGAGTTACTCTAAACAGTTCATGAAGCATAATCCATGTGATTTGATGCCAAACGATGGCACTATGGGTCCAAAAGTTCAGAATGTACCTCACTATTTAGCACTCGCGCTCTGGTCGTCTTACAGCAGAAGAGTCTTGTTGCATTTCTGCTTGTACTGTCAAGTTTTACAGTTGTAAATACACCTAGTCTTGAACTAAAGTATAATCACAAAGACATTTTAATCAAAGATTATAAAGCAAATCATGAGACAAAAGTAACTTTTTTGGTCATTGATTTAGAAACCAAGTAGCACAGAGCTGCTATTTGCCATAATGGTAGAGTGAAGAGGTTTATATTATCAGGTACTTGGCTACTTGATACTTCAGTAAGGTTATTGGCCAAAAGTTTGATGTTTTTCAAGTTCAAGTCTTCCTGGGCGGGCTGCAGAGAGAAACTCTTTGTATGGGACACTGACTTTATTGGGTTGTTTAAAAGCACTCTACCCATAATTACTATATTTCCAACAGGATTTGAGGGCAGCATCTGCTTGTTGTTGTAGTGACAGTTGGCACGGTGCGCAACAAGTGTGGAAAATCTATGTAATCAGGAGGTTAATATTGGACTTCTGGACCCAAAGTACAATTGTTTGGATTGCCCTGTTTGGAGTAATTTTATGGTGAGTTTTTGACCTCGCTGGAACTCTAAATAAACAGTCTGTACTCACCCCTGTTTGGAGGAGGTTGAATCTTACCGCTGTATTGACATACAGACCAAACCAGTGTTTCAGTTGACAGAGGCAGTAGAGATAGACAGGAAAGACAGAGAGAGGCGCGGGTCAGAATCGAACCGGCGCTCTACACGGTGATCCACTGCAGTGTCTTCATTCTTTAGCATCAAAGCAGCCTGCAAGACCCACCTGCTGCCATGTCAGTTTACTAAACTGACTTTCCACATTCAGATTCAGTCCTCCTCTAATGAGGTGCCTTATCTTCAGCGTCCTTTGCCAACAGCTATTCACAACATTTATAGCACCTTATTAAAGCTGTTTGATCTATTTATCTTTTTATTTTTATTTTCAGCCGTGCAGATTTTCTTTGTAACCTCGGTTTGATTAGTGCTCTGTGAAGAAAATGTAAATATTTGTCAAGTGAAATATAGTAGCATTATGTTGCTGTGTTGTCAAAGGATGGCCGGCTTGTACGGGGGAAATGGTTACTTTTCTGACAGTGCCAAGGTTGTAGCTTATCCACTGAGAAAAGCAATCCTTCATTAAGGTGTCTGTTCAGTGGTCCAGTCTTTTTCCTGCCTCTCGCTCTCCGTGGACCCCAAAGCAAAACCACCATGAAAGGGCCAATTGTGTTCTGAGGTCCTAGGAGTTTCATTACAGGTGAGATGCAGTCTGAAGTGCTCTCTCATTTCAGGCCTTGCTAGCGCCTGTTGTTGCACTAAATAAAATCCATCAGAGAAGGTCCCTGAATCCAAGCCATTCATCTTCGCACCCGCAGGTCAGCCTGCCCTGTATTTTGTGTCAGTCACTAAGAGGGGGTGTTTGATTTTAATTTTAACCTTGGCCGGAGCTTATCAGTCGGAATGGGCTTGGCCGGAGCGCCTGCGTGTTGACTCAAACTTCGCCCAGGCAACTTAGCACCTCACCTGGTGACTGGGTGGGGAATTTGGCAGCGATGCACTCAAAAAGGGCCTGGCCTGGTACAGAGATTCTCCGGCTGGGCCTGGAGATGAGTGCACACCCGCACACGCACACAAACACGCAGACAAACCCCTGCGCTCTTAGGAAATTTCTCTGCCTTTCTGAAGGCCATAAAGAGCCTCTGGTCGTTGAGGTTTCTCTCAGAAGCCAGTGGAAAACTGCAGCTCCTCCTATGGCACAAGTGATTATTCCAGAGCTATAACTGGGTTTTTACTTTCTGCTTGATATGCACAAAAATGTTCAGAAATCACAGATCATCAAATATACTCTTTTGTTTGATATTACGCTGAAGTATAAATGTCTCCAGTGAAGTTTAAAGTTAAGACTGGGCTCATAATCAGCCTTTTTTCCAGTTTCCAGAAAATTAGGAGGAGATCTGGCCTTGACCAGAAAGTAACGAGCTTATAAGTTGGATCAGACTCCGCCTGGCTCCAGCCTTCTCCTTCTGTTCCAGCACGTTGAAGTCAGAGACAGGATGCTAGTCATGCAGCACACCCTTGTTATACAGTACATCACTCCTCCTCACTAGTCAAACAATAGGACCTCATTGTTTAAGACCAGCCCTTCTAATCGTGCTTATGTGTGTTGTGTGCGTATTGCAACAGATTGAGAGATGTGAATGAACTGAAACCATCTCAAACTACTCTGAAACCCCCTCCTCAGTCCAGAATTTGTTATCCTGGATCCAGACTTCAAATCAACACAGCAGGAAGGAACACACGCCTTTCAAATTGCGTTAGTGTTTGAGAGTGTAGTTTTGTTTACCTCAGTTGACCAAACCTGGTGTCCTCCACCTCAGGTTCATGCTCAGGCCTGAGAATGTGTAATCCTATGAGGGCTGTCCACCAGATTAGCCTGGTACCTGAGTATGTCACCTTAAAGTTAGATTCTTCAGGCCTCGCCAGCCTTTGCAAAACCCCTCAAAGGCCTTTTCACAGCCCCTGGTTCTGTTGGCAGAGTGCCATCAGCGATTCATTTGAGTTTACGGGCAGATTATGTCACTGGTTTTTGCAGAGTGCAGGTATGATCAGTTTCTGTTGACGACTGCAGGGGCAGTTACGTCACCTCGTTTTCTGTTTTCCTGGAAGAACGAGTTGTGCATTCTCACAGGTTGCTGACTGTGTGCACTATTTTGTCCAAAAGTCTGAGTCCACTACCCAGACCTCTGTTGTTTCATCACTTATTAAAGAACTGCTACACAGTTTTAGTCAAAAGATATTTCTCAAACTTGTCAAACTCTTTCACTATTTATGTGACTTTTATTTATTTAGAAGATTCTGTTTATTTCATTTATTCAGTACAAATTTTGCTTGAATTCACTCGGCCAAATCAGAAGCTTATGGTCTTGAAAAGTCACACACTGAATCTCTTTTAGCTCTTCATATCCAGTGTATTAAGACATTCTTGAGAATGAGCATTATTGGGTTTGTGCTAATTCCCGTTTCAGCCAGCGTTTGAAAGTGATTTAAGTGGAAGTTAATTGATCCTGATCTTGTTCCACAGACTGAGTTTGAAGGGCTGTTCTGAAAAATTCCTTTTCTCCTTGCAGGTGGTGAAAACCATCGGCTTACGTGAGGTCTGGTACTTTGGGCTTCAGTATATGGACAGCAAAGGTTATCACACCTGGCTAAAACTGGACAAAAAGGTAAGTCAGATTACAAGACAGTTGTTCATTATAATAACTAATGCACTCAAAGTGTTTTGAAATAAAACAAACAAATGATCGACCATCATGACCCCAAATTTCAAAGAGTTCTTCAGGTTTGTTTGGTTTTGTATGTCACACTTTGCAAAACCTTTCCACATGGAGCCAAATAGTGTAGGCGATACAGAAAGACTGCATTCTTTTGAAGGAATGGTAAAATCAGTGCTGCGGTGTTTGCCTTTCAGTTAGTCACTCAGTAGCCATCGTCTTATGTATTCAGAGTCAGTATTGTGGTCACGGTGTTCCACTTCCGGCATGGTAGCTAATTGTTAAGCCCTGTCTGGCTTCCATCTCTGCTGGATTTCGGGGCACCGCACGTAATCAGGTGGAACAGTATTATTTGGCAAGAGTGTGAACTCTTTGTGAACCACCATAAACTGCCTCTGTTTTCCTCTGCTGTTGTCCCTGAGCAAACACAGATTGCCTGGCCTCCATTAACTGTTCCTCCCCAGGTGCTCACAATCTGCTCCGTCCAATATCTGCTGTGTGCGTACCTACAGTAGAGCAAATCAGCCTGTGGAATGAAGTCATGCCTGTAAATGAGCAGAATTCCAGATGCTCAAGATTGTTTTTGTATCACAGTGGTTATACAATTCACAAACACCCTGCAGTGTTTTGAATCACTTGGTGCTGCATAAACTCTGTCCTCAACATGCACTTGTACCCTCCAGCCTAATGGCCCCGGGGTGAACAGACCATGCAACTGTTTCTATCTAAGGGCGTTTCTAATAAATGTGCTTGCAACTGAGAAAATTCAAATGTAGACTTTTTGCTGATCGTGCTTTTCGTTGAACGCCCTCTTTTTCTGACATTACTGAGAGAAATTTTGAAACGGGCTTCTCGCCATCGCAGAATCATAAACACGGGTCAGAGTGAGAGAAAAGGTCACGCCTGCCTCAGTCAGCAGCAGTAAACTGTTTGCTGTGTGCTGACACTGCGCTGCACAGCAGCTCATCAGCACAATGCCTCGTTCATACTGGAATATTCCGGGCCTTTTATAGCCCCATTCTCTTCATCAAGACCGCTTAGTTCCTGTTTCGAAATTAGAGGAAGAGGGATAGTTTGTAAACACGTAGCTGTTTTTCTACTGTTTGCCAATGATAGATAATCTTTTGGTGAGGGCAACATATCCCTGAAACAGCACCAGGTCCTGTAGCACATGGTATAAAGTCTAATCATAAAGAGTATATAATGATGATCACATACTGAGGGGCCGATGTTGACTCAGAGCTGCAATGTTGACTCTGTGGTTTAACTGACCATTGATAGATATAAGATATAATTTCCACTTTATTTCCACTTTTTAAGTGCTGTCAGATAAAAGATGATGATGCTCATTGTATTAGGAAGCATTACAATTCTCAGCAATTTCATGTGATGTCTCAACTAGGGGTGGGACAAAATATCGATAATGCAATATATCGTGATACTTCCTCTTGTGATACAGTATTGATACACTTGTGTACCAATACTTTAATTAAACATACTGAAACACATTATTTTAATGTGGTTGTGAATAATAGTGTAATATTTCTGCAATTATTTAAATATGAATATCTATGACAAATTCATATTTATATACAGCCTTATGTAATTATATAAATTATTTCAAAATTATATTTTATATATACCTTTTTACATAAAACATACATACATAGGCGTGCATATTAAAAGGCTGAAAAACATGATTGATTGCTACTTATTGAACAATTATTTTGCTTTTTCTTGTCTTACAATATGCGCACATTGCAGAATCACCTGTGTCATGAACATAGCATCGCTAATGCTTCCATGATGCGTTCATGAAACCCTGACCGTGCTGTAATTCCTCTCCAGGTGTCATCTCAGGACGTAAAGAAGGAGAACCCGCTGCAGTTCAAGTTTCGGGCCAAGTTCTTCCCCGAGGACGTGGCAGAGGAGCTGATCCAGGACATCACCCAGAAGCTCTTCTTCCTGCAGGTGAAGGAGAGCATCCTGAGCGACGAGGTCTACTGCCCACCGGAGACAGCCGTGCTGCTCGCCTCCTACTCCGTCCAGGCCAAGTTTGGAGACTTCAACAAAGAGGTTCACCGGCCTGGATACCTCACATCTGAACGACTGCTGCCCCAGCGGTGAGATGCGCAGCACATTATATTCACCAAAGCTTTCATATGGGAACAATTCCTAAAAGTGAAAGCTGCACTAGGCAATATTTTTATGTAAAAATATACAGTCTGTTATAAGTTGAAATCACAAAGTTTTTACAGCAGAGAAAAGTATCCCATCCTTACTAATTTAGACCCTGTGGATTCACCCTGTTTCCCCAAATTAATTTCAAGTGTTGTGTATGAACGCTGGTAGAAAATAGTCTTGGTGTACAAGATAAGACAGATCACAAACTTTGGATTGAAACAGAAAAAATTCCTCCTAAACATCAGTAGGTGAGAGTTAGCTCACAGAGAAAGCCAGCCAGCGATGGTTGAATAGATAAAGATAATTCACCATCTCCACGTCTACCCGAGACTAAGAAGAAAATGTAGTGCAGAAGAGTGAGCAGTTAATACACACTCCGCTGGACCAAATTTCTGGGGAATTTCAGAGATTCAGTCAGTTATTCTTGATAGATCGCTGTCTGGTTGCACCGGTACATTAAAGAGTAAGAACAAAGTTTAACACCCAAGACTGAAAGGGTTTCTTGAAAGCAACATCCTTATGTAAGAATAAAAAAGGGTGAAAACCAGGAACATCAACAACTATCTCCTTGGTTACACCAGTACATTCAAGAGGAGGCTTAAAGTGAATGAAAGGTTTCTTCCAAAGCCATCAATGAAGGCTCTGTACCCAAATGGAACAGAACCTTAATTAATGTGATTAGTAACACCTGTTTCTAACTATTTATTTCATGTCAAAGTGGCTGCTGTGAAAAAGGTCTTTTATCTTGATGTAGTTGATGTTTGCTAGCTTGTTTTCTCTTTCTGTAGAGTCCTGGAGCAGCACAAGTTGTCCAGAGAACAGTGGGAGGAGAGGATCCAGGTGTGGCACGAGGAGCACCGCGGCATGCTGAAGTGAGTGTGTGTCTGTATGCATGTACCAATTTTTTGAGCAAATGTGCTTCAGAAATCATTTTGCACAATAATCATGCATGTGCTGCGTAAATGTTGCATCCTTTCATTCTGCAGTTTCAGTAGGAATTGGATAGACTGTTATTTCTCGTGCTAAGCCCTGTCCATTACCACAGGGAGGACGCCATGATGGAGTACCTGAAGATCGCCCAGGACCTGGAAATGTACGGGGTTAACTATTTCGACATCAAGAACAAGAAAGGAACAGAGCTGTGGCTGGGAGTGGACGCCCTGGGCCTCAACATCTATGAGAAGGAGGACAAGTAAGCACCGATAGAAGTAAACAGTGCAGGTCAAGCTCTGTCGTCAGCGTCTATTCTGGTTTTTGTTTTCTCCCTGCCCCCTAGCTACAGTCCTGTAACACCGAGGTAAACTGGCTGGGCGAGGTCCATGTTTGTAGTTAATCACTACTCATTTCTCCTGCTTCTCAGCAGACAGTTTGACAGGAATAAGTAAACATTTCTCTTTTCTGTCTCCTTGGATGAGTTTTCCTTTACTGTTTACCACTGTACTTAAAGTTACTAAGTGATTTGTGATTTTTTTTTTAAGCTCATGACCAAAGGTTTTAACTATGAATGGACTAATAGCTCTCAGTTAATGTAGCTCCGTGGCTGAGTGTGAAATCACCACCGGCCACCAGACCAGTTCTGGTCAATTTTGGCTGTGGTTGACACATTTGTCTGCTCCGCCAGGCGTTTTGGCAGGTAACCGCCCAGCTTTTGGTGAAGAGGCAAAGTGAGTAGGGAGAGCTCTGGGATCCACGTGGCTGTTGGAAAAAAAAAAAAAAAAAAAAGTTTTCCTGGCCTGGTCTGTGGGATTGCTGGAGTGAAGTAGACTGTGTCATAAGAGTGTCCGCCCTCGTCCCAGCTGACTTGCCTCTCAGTCACCGACCCTGCGGTGGTGATCCTGCCAGCCGCTCTCTGTATTGACCCGCTGGCTCAGTTGTGTTGTTGACGACCGGCTGTCACTCCCTCCATATTGAGCTGGCGGCATGTGTATGGGAGCTCTCCATGCCAAGCTGTATTGAAAGCAGTGTGGCCGGCTGCATCTGTCTCATTGGCAGAAATGAATACAGCCAGTTGGTGGTGGGTTAATGATAAAGCGTATCTAATCATTTGCCCCTTTAGCAGTTTAATTGGACTCTAAGTGTCTCGTTTTGTAGAAGTTGTGTTAGGCTTTCTATTTGCATCCAAATCATTTTTGAGCTTTGAACTGCTATTGCACCAAAATGAATATAATATTTTAAATCTTCACATGTATATCTCTGACAAGCCAGTAGAAAAGAAGAGACAGTATAAGAAGCGTACAGGGCTCTGGGTCTTTGTGTGAGTCTGTCTCTTTATGCTCTCTCTGGGATCAGCAGAGAAATGCCTCTCTTCCACGGTGCCCTCTGCTGTAACCATGGTTACGCCGACTGGTTTTTCAAGCTGTGCGGCACTTAAGAATGTGAGGCTAACCTACAACATAGCCTCTCCAATGAGGGCAGCAGGCCCACAATGCAGCAGTGCAACCAAGGCCGAAGCAAGGCGCAGTTTGACTCGGGATTAACTCCTTCTGCTCGGCTGTGCCACTCATTTTATGGGACAGATTTGCTTTGAGGTGCCAAGCTTTCCTCTTAGCAACCACCCTAGTCATACATACACACAAACACACACTCACTGCTTAACTGTAAAAGCAGAAATGTATTTGATCTATTTTGTTCAGATGTAGGAATCACATATTTTAATGTGGATTTGGCTTTGATAAACTGTTACAAATCTCCACACCTCACTAATCTTTTGTGTGGAAATCACCAGCCTGGCTTCTACAGTGAAATCTCAAGATCTTCCAGTTCCTACAGCCAGATTATCAGCTGCTTGTGTGCAAGCAGTTTATTCTGTGCATTAGTCATCTTTCTCATTAACAGCCAAAAGAGACACACCGGTTATAAATTACACGCCAACCGTGGTATCTTCCTCCTTCGAAGTCACTGCCGGCTTCTAGCAAATTGGTATAAACCGCAGGACTACAGTGGTAATTTTCACGAACATGACTCCAAAGATAAAGCACACCTCGAAAAAACCTCAGGACGCCGATAGAAATACTGAATTGCAAAGATAACTTCCACATTCTTCTTCGCAATTCCACAAGCATGTGTCAGGATCAGTAATTGACTGAAATTCCAGTTCAGGCGGTTGGCTCTCACAACACAGTATCACTGCTAGGTGGATCACTGCATAACTACAGTATATTACAACACCAGCGGCTTGTTACTGTTCCCAGTGCTGCTCTGCGATGTGTCGAATGAGATTGGCATCCATTCAGTTTGTCTGGCACAATGGAGGAGCTGGTCACACCCCTGGTTCATCCTTCAGACAGTTGATACAGACAGGCCCGTGTTTATAGTCAGAAGAGATTTATTATAATGCCACATGGGAGACTATAAAGTGAGATCGTTCAGTCTAGCATGGGCGGATACAGGTTGACAGCCTTATTGCATAATGACACTCACGGTGCAGTATCACCGTGACGCTCACGTTCATGTGGTCGCTCCCGCAGGTTGACCCCAAAGATCGGCTTCCCCTGGAGTGAGATCAGAAACATTTCCTTCAACGATAAGAAGTTCATCATCAAACCCATTGACAAAAAAGCCCCAGTGAGTATGACACCTGATACACTTTACTACTCAACACGATCAACCTTCATCTGGGCTTAGCATGTGTGTCAAATGTACGCCACCTCCACCCCCCATCCTTCTCACTTTATTTTGCAAGCATTCATAAATTCCATGGTGTTCCCCTTTTAAGTCAAACCAAGGTTTCCAGAAGCCTGTTTGAAGTCCATTTTACCATTTTTTCCATTCCATTTTTTTTATTATTTTTATCTTGCACAGTCTGCACTCACAGAACAGAGCCTTGGTTACTGTCCAGGCTGTTACTGACACCCACCCTCCCTTCACACACTCTCTCACACACATACACACATCTCCGCCTTATCTCCACATCTCAAGCCATTTTGCCTTTCAGTGAAAGTGGAGCAGTGTCTGTAATGCTGTTTTCTGCACCTGCTCACAGCCACTAGCATCCTCTTTGTTGTTCATATTCGAAAAGCGCAATGAGCAGGCAGCATTTTTTTTTTTTAAATTTATTCACCCTGGTGTTTGCTCATTCCCCCCCCCTCCTCTTCCAC
>OMLF01026512.1:0-10595 GCA_900302615.1 Holocentrus rufus | reverse complement strand
CCCTGGGTCCTTTAGATTTTCACTTCGCTATATCTCCCTCGCTCAAACCCTTGCATATAATTTGCCTCCTTCTCTCTTTCTTCTTCATTCGCTCTCTATTTTTTTCCCCCTTCATGATCCGCTCTATCTTGATACCTCTTTTCGTCTCTCCCAGCTCTCCCCCTCTTTGTCCCATTCAGTTTCTCCCATCACACAACCCTCTCTGTCTATATGCATTTCTACTCTTTTCAATCTCAGACACACACACACACACACACATACACACACACACAGTCATTCTACAGTCTGACAGATCTCCGACTATTTCTCAACCCAGTGAGAACATCTGCACATAAAATATTTTATATCAGACTTAACTAGTGATAAAACCACCAGATATATCTCCTATTAGCAATGACAATAACCCAGGGGCCGCTTACATAAACTTAGTGTAAGACTAATGTAAGTTTTGAGCGCAGCACACACACAGACAGGGATAATAACTTCAGTCAGTCATTGAGTAATGTAGCCATAACTCCTATGGGATACCTATGCCTGGTTTCTGGCTGGGTACAAATCACAGAGACTTATTCTGAGTAAAGGCTGTGTTCCCCATTATAATGTGATTTATGTGGCATGAAAGTGTGTTAAAAGTGTTAAGAAGCAGGGTTTATCAAAAGACTCCCGATTCCCTCCAGATTTCGTAAAAAGAGAAAGGCCGCGATGACTTTAAGAGAAAAAAACACAACATACTTGAAATGAGCGAAGGCTCTCGTTGGCTGGTTTCATGCCTGGCAGATGAATGCTCTACATAAAGGTGGACTCAACCTTCCTACAGCAGAGATGTGATGCATTTGAAAATATCTGCTGTACATATGGTGTAAAATTAATATGCGATGCATTTCGACAGCATGTTGATTTTTACTACACGATAACTACCCAGATGTATTCTACATTAGCAACATTTCTGAGTAACAAGACTTGTGCATGTCCATACCAAAGCTGTGCGTCAACAAATACACAAAGCAATGTCACTCTCTTATGAAAAATTGAACATCACAGTCCAAATGAACCTCAAGTCTGCTGTTGAACTATGACTAAAACACCTTTAACATTAATGCCTTACTGCAACAGTGCCTTGCATTATTAATTCTTTCATCCCTAATAGTATTTCCAGTATTTCCAGGCCTAATAGTCTGCAGTATTTGTGTGACAGTATCTGATCTGTGCTTATGTTCTAGCATCCCATCTGGAGGACAGAATACTCCCTTTGGAGCTCTCCCCCACTTGCTCCTCATCCTCGTCGCACTTCACCTCATACACTGTATTTCTTTACACCTTTGTTTGTCCTTCTTCTGCTTTACCTCCCTGTTTCTCCTCTCCTTCCTGCTCCTTGTCCCCCTCTTTCCTCTGCGTCCTACATGGGCTCAACAGCAGAGTAATATTTTTGCACATTGCTACAAGGCCATCAAGTCCCCCAGTATGAACTTCCTGGCCTCGACTGTCATTGGCTGTCTGGAAGAAACACAAACTGTTACAAGGACGGATACAAAGACACTGGGCCTCATGCGTGAATGTTTTCTCATTTTCCCTTTAAATATATTCTTAAGAAATGCCCTAAAAAAAGAAACAAAAAAAGCATAAAATCCAAAGTCAGATTTAAGAAACGAGTGCAGACCCCAGAATCCATTGATGAATTCCATTTAATCTTAAATTGGAAGCACATGACTGACAAATTTATGTTGGTGTCAGTACTGCCCAGTGATACCCCTGTAACTCCATTTACCTCAATACTGTGCAACACTTTTATCCCGACCATTGAATTTCATGCAAAAAAGCATAAATATACTGTATATAAACTGTAAAAAACATGCTTTTTCCTCATCATAGTAGATATCCTCTTTTCGAAGTTAATATCAGAAACATATTGCCATTTTCAAGTGTGAGTAGTGGTGTAACAGCTCCATATATATCAGACAAGAAAAGAAATAACTAATACAAATAATGGTCCGGTCCAAAACAAGCACTTAATTAAGTTGAAAACAAAATGATTTTTAGGTAAAATTGGATGCGATAAATGTCAGGCA
This sequence comes from Holocentrus rufus, assembly GCA_900302615.1. Lineage (NCBI taxonomy): Eukaryota > Metazoa > Chordata > Actinopteri > Holocentriformes > Holocentridae > Holocentrus > Holocentrus rufus. The sequence goes on along the minus strand of OMLF01026512.1, from coordinate 8,529 downwards.
TAGGATTGCAACCATGGGAGGGGTGCAAACATGAGAAATGGATGACTGTATTGCAGTCATAATTGAAAAGGTTGCGTTGATGAGTGCAAACTACATCTGTCCCCTGGACTGAACTTGCAGAGCTCCACATAACTGCTGCTGGATCAATTATGAGGAGTGGAGAATAATGGCAACAAGCAATTCAAATTATAGATCCTTAGAGGGGAATATAGGCTGGCCTGTTTGTTTTGCACTCCTCATGCCCTTTTCAAATCAATTTCATGTATTTTGGGAGAAGAGTATGCTTTGATAAAGTTATGGGTGAAGGAAACTACAATAACTGTATTGACAGACTCTTTATCGTATTTTACTGACAGACTGTCATGTGTTTTCAGAATTTAAATAGCTTACTTTTTTAGGTCAAACCTGTTTGTACGCATGATACTTGAGGCCCTGCGACTCATTTTAAATTACTGCCTCTTAGTTTTAGCAACTAATATCAGCTACTGTAGCTTTCCAATCCTATCCTAAAGCAAAGAGTGTCTGTGCATGATTAGCCGTCTAGAAAGTTGTAAACTCAACTCTCATGAGGTAATGGGTGAAGTCAATGCTAAGAACTTTTACAGCCAATCTGGAGTTCCGGGGCAAAGGTCATGGACGTCATCTCCGTTTTAAAATCTCAATCTTAATCTTCACATCTTAATCCTGATCTGAACCTTAACATTTTAATGTCGGACTGGATCCTGAAATCTTAATCTGTCTGTTGACCTTTTTTAATCTCAGCGCTCACCCATTTTTGACCTTCCCCACTTCCTGTTTGTCTTCCTCTTCAACTTCCCTCCTTTTCCCTCCTCCACATTTCCTTCCCTCTACCCCTCATGATAATCCTGATTCTTCTCTGCCTTCCTGTATCTTTTTTGAAGACAAAGCTTTCAAAGATTTCAAAGCAGTAGTTCCTCTTTCTGTCTTCTGTTGTACACGCCAGAGGCAACAACAATATGGATGACATTGACCTCATTCTAACGTCCTCTATAGTGTTTGGTAGCAGTGGTAGTTGGCAGTAACTCTGCTTTTGGCTTCACATCTGTCCCTGATTACTCTGGCAGTCGTGATAATTTTCTTGCTGTGGTGGACAACCAGATGCTGATTGAGCTTCACGTAAATATCACAACCTCCCCTCGTGCTATACGACCCTCAATCTTACCTCCTGTAATCATCCTTTGCTTCACACTGTCCAGCACATCACTCTCAGACATTAATAAACATTTCACCGCTCAAAGCACTGGATGAGATGATTAACAGATCCAGGCAGTATGATGATTATCAGAAAAGAGAAACATTTTTTTTTTCTCATTGCATCCGGAGGTCACAGTAACCTGGCTTCCACTGCCCTGACACTCTGAATTTATGTTTCTCTACACTTAATTATTCCGTCAGAAGTGACGTGCAGAAGCTCTCAATCATTCTAAAATAGGGAGACAGTATTGGTCAAATTTATTTTGCAGAGATTTTCTCTTTCATTATAAATTAGGGTTATGTTCCCTAAGCTAGGCGGAAAGCAGCAGCCGTAGCTTCTTACTCTCCAACCCATCACTTCATTAGTGTTTGCAAATTAATGAATAAATGGATAAATAATAATAATAACAGGAATAACATCATGCATAATATGAAATGTATTATTAATTTTCAGTAATTCTTTACTAGTACAGTATTTTACATATTTTTGGGGTGACGTGTAATCTTTATCACAGACACAGGCCACAGTATAACTTGCGCTGAACAACACTGGGGAGACTAATATCAGGCAGAAACCATCAAGCAAGTAATTGGCACAGAAAAATACAGAGAGATTTAATTAAAGTGCAGCTCTTATCAATTAAAAAAAAGAGAAGACTCAGCTCATCCTATTACACTGCTGATCCCACGAGAACATAGCAGTTACTGTACAACATTTGCATTTGGCTTTTCATTAATGTATTATCACAAATGTTTTACTAAAAGATACAACATGGGTTAATATGATGCTTCATGATTTCATGAGTTCCACACCTCAGGGTTTCTTACACACAGGGTTTACTAGAGCCCAGCCAGGAAGATTTGATTTTATTTATTTTTATTCTTTTTTTCCCCATTTTAATCTCAGATTTGTCAGATTGACGTAATATTACAGAGAGGTGGCTGTACAACTGTCATTTAGCCAGTAGACCATCTGCTTGTGATGTAACCCTTCCCTCTTTCTCACTGTGGACTGACTACAGAACATCTGTTTACCGCGGGAAGTGAACCTATAAAGGGATTAAGATTTTCCGTCCTTATGACTTGTATTTCAAATACACATGATGCACTGTGGAAAAACGACAGCTTCGCGTTTGCTGTAAGGTTTATTTTTTCGCGTTGACGGAGCTAAGCTAATGACTCCTGTAGACTTCAAGTCTTTATGCTAAGCTAACACGAAATGCTACCCATAAAAATCGAACCAATGGACGCATGGAGATGAAAATGGTATCGAACATCTTGTCTCAGTCTGGGTCAGTTGATAAAAGGGTATTTTGCCCAAAAACGTTGCAGTATTCCTTTAAGTTTTTCCCACTGGATGGCTAGAGGCTGTCTCCATGACAAGGTGAGGAGGTCAGCGGAGCTCAGACTTACAGGCATTTTCTCTATAGTAAAAGGAGTCTGTTGATTGTTGGTTGTTCAGCATTTGAGACGCCATGCTCCTCCCTTTACATTTATACTGGGCATGGCTGACCGAGAGGACCCCAAAACAGACCCTGGGCTGCAACTTCCATTTGCTGTGGGAACTCCCTGGGTTGCTGTGGAAAAGGATTTCTGCAACCTGAGGTGAAGTGGTGAAAATCAAGTGAAATATTATGTTGCCCATCTATGCCTTTCAAATGGCAAAGATATGGGAACACTATTATTTGATAAGCCATACCCAAATCCAGTGAATAAAAGCAGATTAGACTATTACCTCTAAACTGAGCATATAGCCATTGTAGCAAATGTCATAAATTTTGATTGACCACAATAAGCCACTGGTTTATATCCTGGGATTTCTCTCTGAAAGTTAAATATCATAAATAATGCCACAGAAGCACTGCTCTCCAGACACAGAGCTTAAATGAACAGAAAGTACATTCCCTGCTGTATGACTAAGTTAATTACTGAAACTTGTTATGCTTTGTGGAAGTAAACAAGTAATTGGCTGGCATGGGAACATCACTTAATACGACTAGTGAGCCTGCTTGGTCGGAAATGAATTCTTGTGTCACAGCTGCCAAGAAAAGTTGATTCTTTTGTCATTGTGCTGTACACTTGAATAATTTATAGGCTGTGGTCAATGCTTCAAGGTAATCTCTCTTGCCACTACTAAGATGGCTGCCATAAAATTTTAGCAACACTGTCAGGGAGATAAACAGTGTTTTATTTGTGAATAAGGGCATGAGCATCGGAAAAAGGGAATACTGAACACACTACAATGTTCAGCCAAATTATGCCTTTGTTATGGTTAACATACTGTAAGCCTTCTGAGCATTATGTACCAAACTGATGATCATTTCCATAATAATATTATCAAACATTCTACAGCAGCTGAATTAGCGTCAGGATTACTGATGTGAATGGGAATGCCCATTCTGTTCATACACTGTTTTTAAATGAAAGGTCACAGTGGCCTGTTTTTCTCTGCTGACTGTATTTACTGCGAGTTGTTTGTATAATTAGCTTATTCCAACACAAGCAGTGGCGCTGTAAGCTGTAAAATACAAGAATTATATAGACTGTATGGATGTAAGGGGAGTGGGGGGCTTGTGTAAGTCTCACTTTCATAATTGCTGATAATGATCATGAATCACAGCATCACAAACAGAAATATACTGGTGTAATTCACTAGTTTCTTCTTTATCCACTGATGAAGAAGGCAAGTATGACTAACACACACTGGGAGTGCTGAGGGGGCGGGCTGTTGGTTTAGATGTGAATGGGGGATGAGAGGTAAGTGGTGGGTTAAATTTTGAATGGGATTGCCTTCCTAATGGCTCATTTGGCTGAGGTTCATGGCATGAACCTGTAACGTCCCTGATGCAAATCCAGCCTATGCCCTTCCTCGCATGTCATCTCTGTCTCTCTCTCTCTCCCTCTCATCTTTCCCGGGTTTCTCTTCTGTCAACTATCAAAAATTAAGCAAAATTGCCACGAATCCCCCTCACTCTCCTCCCAATTGGATGGATTGGCTTTGGAAATGCAATTTGTGTGAGCTGATATAGCTGAAGTAGGTCAGCTGATTAAATGGTACTGTCCCCCTGAAACTACTAATTCTAAATCTCACTATGCAACATGTAGGTAATATTCATTGTTTTGCATTTGTCCTCCAGTTGAGCACAAGGGTTGCCCTATATTGAATTGAATAAGAGTAATCTCCATTATTAACACGACAGCTTTAAAGCTAGAATGAATCAATAGTCTTTTTTAGTCGACATATGATTTAACGTTAAGGCATTCATGACCTTTGCTCTCCATCATCGGGGGCACAGGATAACCAATATGAGATAAATGCAGCACTAATCCCCTGTGTTACTATTGTCTCTGCCAACAACACATCACTCAACTATTGCAGTCTGCTCACCAAAGTCCTTTGTTAGAGGATGTTGTATATGAGATAAATGCACAAGCAATTTTCTGTAATACTGATACTCAGTGATGACCTATGACTTAACAATGTTGCCCTAACCTCGTGATTCAGGAAAAACAGTGTTCTGTATATGAAAAATGTAAAAGCACTCTTCTTGTTAAAGCTGCTCTACAGTAATAGAGGTTATGAATTAATATTTTGCCAGTAAGCACATTCTGTTAGAGATAACATACAGAGTTGAATTGGCGACCCATGCACCTAACTCCAGCATACTAGACATGGTCATTTATGACAGAAACATGCCATGCATACACTCACAGTTTATGTTAATTTATACACCACCTGATAAACGATCCATCTGATCATTTTCTGTCATTTTGATGCAATTTCAAACATCTTGCAAGGCACAAGACACTTGCCGTGCACATCCTAAAAACAGCACAGACATGTCATGAATCAGCATGCAGCATTAAAGAAACAAGCTAATTTGCATGGAAGGAAGGAAAGCAGCCTGGACAGGTCGCCAGTCCATCAAAGGGCTAAGAAAGAGACAGACAAACACGCCCACACACACGTTCACACCTACGGTCTCCAATTCAACTGAACTACATGTCTGTGGACTGTGGGAGGGAACCGGAGCACCCAGAGGAAACCCACACAAACACAGGGAGAACATGCACAATCACACAGAAAGGACCAAGGCCTGGGATATAGGAACCCAGGACCTTCTCGCTGTGAGGCGACCATGCTAACCACTGTGCCGCCTTAAGTATAAACCTGCCTTATAAATTGAAAATTAGTTCTCAAGATAAGCATGCATTCATTCATCTACAGTTGGAGAGCTTTGAACTCTAAATGACTTGAGTTCCACCATAATGGTATCACATCCACTCATAACAGCACGCTTTGTAACACAAAGCCATAACTCTACGGTTACTACTGCTAATGAGATACTTTATTGATCCCTGTAGGGGAATCTTCTCTCCCCCTCCTCAGGGAGCTCAGAGCACATGGTCAGCTACAGAACAGCACCCCTAGAGCTGGTAGGGATTAAGTGTCTTAGGCAAGGACACTTAGGCAGGGTGGATGTTTGCCAATACAGAAGCTTAATCCCAGGTCCTGTGGTCGAGGGGCAGTCTCTCTTCTCACTCAGACACCACACTGCCAGAACCTGCTCACCTAACTAAAACCTCACATACTGAATACTTTGGGGTGTCCAAGAAAGTCTAAGGATAGAAGGGAAAATGTCAGATTCTATTGCTTTTCAATAGGGCTATATTTACACATGAACAGAAATACCAGTCTGGACAAAGAATCCAAGTCTCATTTATCATCAGAGCAGGCTACATTTGTATTATACCACTTCTTTGGTCCACTACCTACAGTTTAAGCCTAACCCTCTTATTTGGTGACAGCAAATAATGTCCTTTGAGATAAATACAAAAGTAATCTTGTCTGCTACTGCTGCTCTATGATAATGGCCTTTGACTTAATACTGTTGAGCTTCCCCTCGTATTTGAAGCCAGTGGATGACCTTTATGGGATAACTACAAGACATAATGTCATCCCTTATATTAAAACTGTACTTAAGTAATGGCCTGTTATGTCACATTACACTGTAACTCAACTTGCCCCTAACCCCTTCTCTGAGAACTTATGATTTTTTTAAACCTTTATTTTACCAGGGAAGTCTCTTGAGACCGAGAACTCTTTCCAGTGAGTCCTGGCCCAGAGCTGAAGCACATTTAGCTGCACAAAATCTGACACACAAAGTAAAAACAGACAAACACGGCAATAGAAACAGTGGATGATGGCGACACCACTGCTGATATGCTCTGATAACCTTATGGATACAACAATAATCCATTCTCCAAGCACTCTATTCTATACTTTATGATACTATTTAATAATGCTGGCTATTATCTAATGTAGCTATATGGAACAACGATTTTACTTTGATTCTATTCCAGGATTTCTTTTCTGCTATTAAATACAATAAATCAGTAAATGCTCCGTAGCAACAATAATGATGTTCTCTAAAAACAAGCTGTACTGCTCTTTATAAAATTGTCTATCTGATAAAGCACAAAGGCCCACCAATTGCAATCCAAGGATTTCTCTCTGCAAGTTAAAAATCCGTAAAACTCTTGATGTTGCAGTTGTTTCATAAGACATGCCTGTATGAGGGCTGGAGAAGTTATTTATTGCAGTCTTTATAATTCCATCCCATAATTCTAATTTCTAATCTCTCTCTCTCCCCCTCTTTCTGTCTCCATGCTGCTCTCCCATCCCATTACCCCTTCAAAATGCACTGGATGAGAGCTGCCATGACAGCAAATAGGAAGAGATAATCTGGGCAGGGATTATTATGAGATTAGTTGTGGGTACGCACTGTATTGGGAGAAGTGAATTCATGGCTGAGACACAGTTGGGGGGAGAGGGGGGTAGAGTGGGTGCAGGGATGGTGGGAAGATAAAGAGACAGGTGGACAGATCCACAGTCAAACGCAGGGAGACTGACAGTCTGACAGGCAGACCGACAGAGAATCAACAAACAGACAGGAGGGCAGACACACAGACAGACAGACAGACAGGCTGTGATGTGGCTCCGGTGGAGCCACATCACAGCCTGGTCACAGGTTGAGATGCTGTCAGGTCTGGCAGACAAAAATGACGGCTGATCGAATGACCTGGTCGGTCATCTGTAATGTGCTGTATGAACCCATGAAGTTTTTCATGAATCAGTAACTACTTCTACTAATCCAACAAGTGACAACTAAGAAGCTCGCTGACCATTTATGAAGGTTTATAACAACAGGATGAATGTATAGAGAATCAACAATTAGCTGAATCCAATACTGTCATCTGTTTTTCTTTTTTTTTTCAAGGTTTTTTCAAGTAAAGGTCATCAGGATATCCCAATAGTGCACTAAACTGTGGCTGCTTTACTACATTAATAGGCGCCAAAGTTTCAAATTGTTGAGAAAAATATTGCAGTTGCATGTGGCTACATTTTGCTTGTATGTCTCATTAAAGGTGTCTGTAAACAGTAACTTAATAATTCAAAAATCATAACAGCCCCTCCCTGTCCAATACATCTACAATTGCCCATTCATTGGGTGATGATGAAGGTTGAAAATTTCCACCCAAAAGTAAACATTTTGAATGTGTATTGCACAAACAGTGCATACAGTATGCAGCTATTTTATACAAGCCATCAAACATGAGATTTGGCTTTGCTGTGATTGTAGAAGCTTCTGTGATGTGAACAGTTCTCAGTGCCAGTGTGTTATGCATCATCACAGCACTGTCCGTCCAAAAATGACAATAGAGAGCCCCTCTTGAGTATCATAAGACTTTAAGCAGCTCCACTAACACAGAACAGGTGTTCTGAAAACGCCGGCTCACTTCACATGCACCGGGCGTCCTCCTCTCCCTCATTCTTTGATGTATGAATCAGGACAGTTTGACTCGTTCCACCCAGAAAGAATCCTGGCCCCTGGTCACCAAGGAAAATGATTTCGAGAAAAATTGATTGTTGTAAAGCCGTTGTCTTGACTTCAATTTCGGAAAGACCTTGAACATGACAGCGCCGGTGGATTTCATACTGTGAGTTCCTCTGTGACAGAGATGAAAAGAAAGTTTTGTTTTTCAGAAAATGTTCAGCGGTTACTTTTCACCCCGTTCTTTTGCACCAACTGCCAAATTGCCGGTTCCAGGTTGAATACTAGCTGAAATTGTGTGCATGCGTGTGTGTGTGTGTGTGTGTGTGTGTGTGGGTCAGATGTGTGTGCCTGAGGAGTTGGAATTAGCAATATGTATTACAATAGTACAAGATGTGTGCGCGTGTTGAAGGTCAGATGTGTGTGTGTGTATGAGGTCTTGTGTGTGTGTGTGTGTGTGTGTTGGCAGATGTCATTG
>OMLF01026511.1:0-15522 GCA_900302615.1 Holocentrus rufus | reverse complement strand
TTTTCTTTACTCTACCCTTTCCTGTCCTGTCCTTTCCTCTCCCATCCCCTCCGCCCCCCTCCCCTCATCTAACAGCCTACCCCGGACGAACCCTGGGGGACTCAGCAACAGGTGGGTATGACGCGGGGAGTGCGGGGCTTCCCTGTGCATGGCACTGCCTGAAGTGCTCTGCCCTTTCCTTTCCCCCTCCATTTGTCATCCTATCCCCCTGAGATCCCAGACATTTCATCAAAACAGACCAGTTTGGTTGTTTTTCGCAGCCAAACGATGGCTCTAATTATGTCACCACTTCATCTCTGGTGGCATAATAATTTCACATCCCTGTGGACAGCAGTGTAATCCAAAAATATTATTAGTTTGGGTTTATTTCAAATGCGGTCCTATTAGTAACTGTAAAAGTGAATTTACAAGCGTACTCAACTATTCAGCTAAGTCTCTAAATTTTTCAGTTAAAATGAAACAATTGAGAACATACAGATAAAAAATACCCTGGGTTACATACATAGTTAAATTCAAGCTAAAGCGAATATGAAATATAGATTTTTTTATCTGTCTACGCAGTGTATTATGTATTTAGAGAGGCGAGTTAAGCATTTGGGTGTTTAGTTTGGGTGTGAAATGTGAAGGGGGTGCATGTGCGGTTCTGGCTTAAGCAAAGGATGCACAGGTTGAGGAGGAGACATAATGGTGGGATGGGGTGGTCAGTGGTTGGCTAGGAACACGTTTTCGCTGATAATTCTTCTGTCACAATATTTTTTGCTTTTACATCATCTTAAATAGCCTATAACATTTAAAGTGTCTCATTTGAAATCCTCTTTCTTTCAATTACTTTTTTGCCTTTTGGGGGGGAAAAAAATCCCTTTTTTTGTACATATTTTTTTATTTTCTTTTAGTCCGCTGAATTCATTCATGCGTGGACCAATACAGCAGTATTAACTGAGCCCTACCACCCCAACACCATGTCCACTCACACACACACAGACACACACACACACACACACACACGTATCAGCTTGCCATGACACACACAGCTTGCTATGAAAGCTTCGCCCTTTCATACGCCTCTTAAGTCTCTTATCAGTGTAATGACATTGCTTTATTGTGTTTCACTGAGACGTGGCTGCAGCTCTTGATTGAGATTTGTCCCGCGCTGCTATTAAAAAATGTCTCGCATGAGCACAGCTTTGTCTCATTTTTCCTCCGTCTATCTTTCCGAGCTCCTCTTTGTATTTTCCATTCTCAGTCTTGAAAATGTGTAATTGTTCTTTGTGCTGGATTGAGATTGACGGCGTTGGACTGATGTGCTTCTTGGTGTCTTTGAGAATTAAAAGCGTAGTTCATCCCAAAAAAAGCAATCCCCAGTCCCACAAAACGAAGTGGGGGATCTGTAACAGACATTAGCCTCTTTTTGTTGAAAGGTCTGCACAGAGCAACTCAAGTTCTCAAGCCTTGCCATCAATAACAAATAAAGTCCTGTATTGTTGCCTCTATTTCACTACAGTTGTGAATCTATTCTACTTTTTTAATTATCTCTTATAAAGTTTGAGATGAACTTGAGAAGTTCTAAGTCATCCTTTTGCCATCCTGCTGGCATTTTAATCATCCTGCCATGTCCTTAACCCACAGATGGAGAGATTACCTCCAAGCCCATGGTGCTGTTCCTGGGACCCTGGAGTGTAGGCAAGTCCTCCATGATCAATTACCTCCTGGGCTTGCAGGACAGCCCCTACCAGCTCTACACAGGTGAGATACCCAGTTACCAGTATGCAGCATTTGACGTTGCAATCCTTTGTGCCATAAATCAGAGTGAGCATTCGTGCAGAGGCCCAGTTCAGATGTCAACAGGGGCTGACGAGAGAGGGAGTCAGACTATGATATCATACAGGACCATCAGACAAGCAGCACCATTCACCAGCCACCTAGTCTAAATGTAACAGCATTAAATGTGCGAGGGCAGGTTTCACTGAGGTTATCAAGTGGGTGCACCTCCCGTCACAGACGTTTTGTTGAATTAGGCACTCACACCAGGCTCAACAGTGATTTCTGGCGTGATTTGAGCCCCACTCAACACCCACTCTTTAAATACAGATCTCATGCACTGTCCTGCACCCACACTTAGGCTCACCTCTGCTTCCCAACTTTACTCAGTAATTTCTAAACTTTTTCCTCATGGCTAGCTTGAATCAGCTCCTTCAGCAGTTCAGAGACCGAATTGTACCAGAAAACAATTATACCAGGAGCTTAGAGCAGAAAAGCAAGATTGTTTTTAGCCGGGTTTTGTCTTTCAATTCGCCTTTTCCTTCTTACTTCATATCGCTCCTCAACATATTTAACCTTTTCTTTGGTGTCTCCATCACTGTCTGCCCTCTCCCATTTCCTTCTATATCTACTTTCTTATGAGGAGCTATGCCATGTTTCCCGCTCCTTTGTCTCCTCCTAATACTGCACTCGCTGACCCCTCTATCTCGCTCTTCCTTCCTCAGGAGCTGAGCCTACTACCTCCGAGTTCACCGTAATCATGCACGGAGAGAAGATCCGCTCTGTTGAGGGTATCGTCATGGCAGCAGACAGCTCCCGCTCCTTCTCCCCCCTTGAGAAGTTCGGCCAGAACTTCCTGGAAAAGCTGATTGGTATCGAGATGCCCCACAAGCTACTGGAGCGCGTGACTTTTGTAGACACACCTGGAATCATCGAGAACCGCAAACAGCAGGAGAGAGGTGAGGCGCAGGGCAGAAAGTGTGCCAAGTCGTGGAAAAGTTTCACCGCAGTTGTGTGCAGCTTCTCGGATACCACAAGTCTAACACATCTCTTTATTAGTCAGTTTCTCTGGGGGGCTTTGATCTTTCTGATGTTGAATTAATTCAAGCGCAGCAGGGTGCAACTCAGCAGTTTAGTCATTCAGCCGAATTGCTCATACACACTGACTTGCAATGAGCAAGGAGACAGGAGGGTTGCAGACCATCATGTGTCCAATCCGCTTGACTTGAAGGTCTTTGGACTGTGGGAGGAGACACACATGAACACAAGGAGAACGTGTTCGCTGCTGATTGACCCTGCCCCCATTTCGTACAGCTTCTGACTTATTTCTGTTTTCCCACCTCAGGCTACCCCTTCAACGATGTTTGCCAATGGTTCATTGATCGTGCCGACCTGATCTTCGTGGTGTTTGACCCCACCAAGCTGGACGTGGGCCTGGAGCTGGAGATGCTGTTCCGGCAGCTGAAGGGTCGCGAGTCCCAGATCCGCATTATCCTCAACAAGGCTGACAACCTGGCCACCCAGGACTTGATGAGAGTCTACGGAGCGCTGTTCTGGAGCTTGGCCCCCCTCATCAACGTGACCGAGCCCCCCCGCGTCTACGTCAGCTCCTTCTGGCCTTACGACTACGCGCCTGACACCAGCCGCGACCTCTTCAAGCGCGAGGAGATCTCCCTCCTGGAGGATCTCAACCAGGTGATCGAGAACCGCCTGGAGAACAAGATCGCCTTCATCCGCCAACACGGCATCCGCGTACGCATCCATGGCCTGCTGGTGGACCGCTACGTCCAGACCTTCAAAGACAAGATGAGCTTCTTCAGCGACCCCGAGCTTGTCTTCAAGGAGATTGTGGACGATCCAGACAAGTTCTACATTTTCAAATCCATATTAGCCAAGACCAACGTCAGCAAATTTGACCTGCCCAACCGTGACGCTTACCGTGACTTCTTTGGCATCAACCCAATCAACAATTTCAAGGCTCTGTCAGCTCAGTGCTCCTACATGGGCGGCTGTCTCCTGGATAAGATTGAGAGGGCAATCACCAACGAGCTGCCTGCCCTCCTCAGCAGCATCAACTCCGGCAAGCAGCCCGGCCTGACCTCCTGCGAGGCTACCGGCTGCGGTGAGAAGCCTAAGAACCGCTACCGAAAAAACTGAGGGAAATAAAAAAAGAGAGTGGGGGGCGTGAGGAGATAGAGGAGGTAAATGGAGAGAAAGGAAAAGGGACTGGTGTTGGCCAACCCTGCTTTTGTCAGAATGACTATCGTTGAGGAAACAAAGGAAAGGAGATGTGTGTTTGTTTTTTCTCAGGAGAATATGGGGTATAGTGCATTTAGGGACTTGGGGGAAGGAGGGAGATGAATGGAGGGATGGGTTGTTTGAATGATGAGGCAGCTTAAGGATGCAAGTGCTGAAGAGATGAGAATATCACTGATCACCAAGTTATGGTAAAACACATGCCCTCCTCTCTCCCTTGCACAACCACAACGGACTGTCTGGGACTCTGGGGTGGGGGAAGTATCCATGTGAGGAAAATTGAGAAAAAAACGTAAAATTAAATAAAAAAACAAAAATCCTGACAACAGTCAATTATCAGCTCCCTTGTATGTGAATAAAATGGGATATTGGAAACAGGAGTTGCAGATTTGTTTTGTAAGATCTTGAGAATTGCATTGCAGCAAGTCAATTCCATAATATGCTCCAGGTTTTTGCCTTTTTGTGGGTGCTAGACCAAGCCTTTGGGTGGGGTACTAAGCCAAAACTTTGCTTTTGACACTGTCTAGATAACATTAACCTTGCATGTTAGATGTCACTATTTAACAGATGATATTTTAGGTGCATGTATTTCCCTTCTAACATAAACTCAAGTTAATATTTCCTCATTTTATTGATAACTGAATCAACCCTGCCATGCCATAAAAAAGTCCTTTTCTCTTTGTTTTATATACTCATCGCTCTTGGTTGTTGACAGCCTATGTAATGAGCACTGTGATGGAAGCAGAGGTCAGGGTTCAAGGGTCATAGTCTTCACAGGTGGCGGGGTGGTGCATTCTGCTTCACTTCTTACTGTTCTTACTGTTTTTGAGTCTATAAAATTTGCCATTCTTTGGCAGAAATTCAATACTGTGTTATGATCTTTATTTTTTTTTCCTTTAACAATAAGCTTGCCAGCTCTTTAGCTGAATGACCATTAAAAAGTGACACATGTTATATGAGTGATGGAGAGCGTGTCCATGATGTAGCAGTAATAAAATGAATGAAGTGTTTTAAATAGCTGTCTTTATCCATTTCTTATGCAGGTTAGAACGCTATTTATTGAATTACATGAGCAACCTTTCCAAGTGGGCATTAAAATAGGCTTTGTATGTATGCTAAACAATCCTGCTGTATAATTTTGCGTAATATCATTACAAGAATTTTGCAAGTTGTAACTGTGGATCATGGAGATTTTATTGGAGTATTCCCAAAGCCCGGTTTTCTGCGGGGTAGGAAAAAGTAGACTGGGAGTGGTGGAGATGAAAAAGCCAAGTGGAGGACTCATGAGTTGACCCCTGACCTCTGTGGGAGGAAGAAAGCCCTGCAAACACTGCTTGACCCTGAAGCTGTGAAGGACTTGGAGAGATACAAGTCTATTCAAGTCTTTATGCAGGCCTACCTCAATGAAGATCCAAGGAATATGGGTTAGCGAATTTGTCTGAATAGAGTGAGTCCTGAATGCTTCAAGAACAGGGAGGCATTAACCTCTGCAACACTCAAAGAGCATCAGGCTGACTCATGGAAGTGTGCACTTCCTTTTTACCTCTGTCCTCCCTCACTAACCCTTCAGTCCCGAGAGTCTTTCCCAACCATACAATAAAAACTGGGCAAAGGCATAAAAGAAAATAACTTCAACAAATAAATTCCAAGGGGTGTCATATAGGCTTCATTTACACTATTAATTTGTGTGTGTGTGTGCTCCACAGATGTGTTCAGGCATACATTTACACTGCAGATCCAGCGCATGCCCACTAGAGAGTGCTGTGTAAAAGTGTAAAAAAAATTATACAGACCACTAACACTCAACATGGCACCAATTTACATACACAGGCTACCTTGAGTGGAGTGGCAGCCCAGGGTAACTGATGCTGTGCAGTTGTACTTTTGGTATATTTCAGAATAAAATCATTTAATTTGCCTATGAATTAATTTTGAAATGGATGCGTGTCCCAGTAAAGTAGCTGTTCATTCATTTCTGTTTTGGTGTACTATTCAAAGTTAATTTTAGCCCAATTTTGGAAGCTTGACCATCAAGAATAAAGACTTTTGATTGACTAGGCGTAGTGACATATTGTGGTTATTCTGATGAAATTGTTCCTTAAGCAGGCATACTTGGAAAGAAAACAGAAAAAAAGAGATTAAAACCTGTAGCTTAGTGCAGATGCAGTGCAGCGCCGGGCTCATTTCCCCCTCCCCTCTCTCTCCTTCTGTCTCTCTCCCTCTTGTGTATACAGTTCTCTCTCAGGTCCCTGTTTCCATCCACATCCCTTTCCCACTTCTCTTGTCGCTAGTTGTCAAGATCCTGAACACGCTGAGGGTCCAATCTCTCACTTTTTGTTTCGAACACATCGTTTTATCCCACAGCTGCATTGCACCAACAGTTTGTCGTGACTGGAAGTGGGGAGGGGTGTGAGTGTGTTAGGTGGTGTGTGTGTGTGTGTGTGTATGTCTGGGTGTTGGATTTGGTAGTACTGTACCAAGACGCTCCTATAAGAATTTCCTTAAGTCTAAAGTGTGTCTCTGTGAATGTGTGTGTACACTCCCTATGACATGTCAAACAACTGATCTGTTTGCATAAATCTGTGTTAACGGGTGCCAACACACGTGCATCACTGTGTGTGTGTCCATATGTGTGGTTTCTCTCTTTATCCCCTCTGAAAATGAGTCGCAGCTATGTGTAACTGTATAAAAGCCTTCTCCCTGAGCCTCCTCTGTATCTACAATGAACAGCTTGACCAGGTGAGTCCCAAGAGAAGTGTCTGCCACAGCTCAGTCTAATCTACTACAAACTATAAGCCTGGGAAACTGAAATAGTTTAGCCCAGAGGCCCCTGAGAACTGACAGAGGGCCAGGAACCGGTTGATTCAAAAATGTTTTTCCTATTAACCTCACAGCTATTATTACTAATCTGCCAGAGAAATGACAAAAGAAGGCATCTTAGTTGTGTGTGTTGGGGGGGTTCAAGTTCAAGAATTTAATAAGAAAAATGGAAATTGTTAAATGACCTCAATCACATTTCCACTGCACCCACCCTTTATTTAAAATGTCTATGCAGTCATAATTTATACCTTTAAAAGAATTACACTCACTGATGAAAGCCACAATCCAGAATTTCTTTGGCCACATGAATTTTAGGCATTTAGAAATAGATTTGTTGAAAACATACATTAACTCTCAACTCAAGCACGAGAGTTTTTAGATCTGCTTTGGTGTTTAAACAGTACAAATGTACACAAAGCGTTGCCTTTAATGTGAAAACATATCTTTAATCTAAACATAAGCATAGCCAGTGTTGAAAAAATCATCACAATTACAACCACGTGGCAATTATAGATTGGATTATTACAGGTTATTATTACAGATTATATAAATTAAAACTGAATAACATTCTTTCATTCATTCATGTGTTTTCCTTGAAATCCTGCCATAAGAACTTGTTGAAAACAACTCATTAACTTACAAATGAACCTTTTACTATATAAGTGAGATTTTGGCTTGAATTCCTTTTGTTTTTATGCACACACACACACACACACACACACACACACACACACACACACACACACACACACACACACACACACACACACACACATTAATAATAAATACACAGGCATACAAAGGCATGGCACACATGCTCTTACAACAAAAGCACGTGTATGCAAAATGCAGAGGGTGGACCATGCGCATGCGCACATACACAACCACTACAGCGCACGCGGACACGCACGCGTTTGTTGCTTGATGTAGTTTATCTTTCTTTGAACTCAAGTAATAGATATTACACCAGCAGAGTAAAAGACGTGTTTAAATCCCATCTTAAGACTCCAAAGTTGCTATTGCTCACGATCTATACCCTAAAGCATGACTGGTATAAAGGTATGAAAGTCACATTGATCTAAGTGTTTTAAAGTTTTTCTTTCAGCCCTTTCATCAAGGACACGGTTTTGTCGTCCCCTCACATGCAAGCAGTCTGTAAGAGGGAGGAAGTTTCTCAAACGTGTGCACTTCCCCTTCTGCAATCCTTCAAGGGGATCCTCTCTCAAAATCCTAATGTGAATATTAAACAGCAACCTCATTTAGATGCTGTTTAATATTCTCTTACAGGCTTATTCTGCTATAGTAGGCCTATAACATTTAATGTGTCTGTGGTAGCCTGTTAGTGAGATTAACATAACAAGGCTAGGCTGCTTTATTTTCAAATCTCCTGTGGCATCTTTTCCCTATAATATTCCTTTTAATATGCTCTTATAGCCTTTGCTATCTTAACATCCTTCCTATTAATGGTTAGGCATCAAACCACTACTTTCAAGCGTAAGCCCGCTATGCAGAAGAAATCAGGGCTCCTTGATCTAAGGGGTGCAGTGGTGGAGATGGTGGAGGTGCTCCAGTGTTTAATTGGAGGTGGGGGTGCGCTGGTTTTGGAAAAAAAAGAAGATACCTCCGCCCTTCCCTGAAAAGCCTACGTGCTCGCCGCTCTCCAGTCTTTTTCTTTCTCCCAAGTGCGTGCACGTACCTCCACAGCTCCCCTCCCCTCCTATCAATAGTCATCCTTTCCCCTGCCTGCCACACACAGACAGCAGCGTCAAGCCCGCTACTGGCAACCAGAGGAAAAGAGGAAGTACCTCGTTTTTTGTCTTCAAGTAAAAGCCTATAATTTGTTAATTTTGGTATGCGATCCAGCAGACATACAAATCATCCGGTAGTAGGCCTAAATACAGTCTTCCGTGGTATATATATATTTTCACCTTTCAAGCTATAGAGGCAGAGGCGATAAGGCTATATAGAGGTTGCTGTGAAACAATTTATTTTGAAAGAAATTACCGGAAGTTATTTATTCTGACTTACTTGACAACGGGGACACACACACACACACACACATACACACACACACGCACACACGCACACACTACACTACACTACACTCACGCGGCTGGACGGCGAGATCTGACAGCGCTCAGAAGATGGTGGCGGCGGCGACTGCGTTGTCCACTGTGCCTGGATAGCGCGCACATCGGTTTATGATGGTGTCGGTGTTCAGCCGGGCAGAGAATGGTCAGATAACGGAGATAAGACAATCTCACGGGGAAGACAGTGTGGACGATGCAGGGAATGGGAAGGTGGGACGATCCAGCCCTTTTCCATCCGACCAGTCTTGAATTAAAGGGGAATTGTTTGGAGTCGAGAAGAATATATTTCCGTGTGCATCCTATGCAATTCAATTAAAGTCGCCGGATCAAGGCAGCACTTTGTTTTTACCTGTGGGACGTTGTGTCGGAGGGGTGGGGGGCGTGTAGCGGGGAAGGAGACCTTTAAATTAGCCCGACTCCCCGTCTTCATCGTCTGCCATTAAATGGAGAAATAGGCTGCTGGTGTGGGCAAACTTTCCTTATGAGCAAATTAAAGGAGGGACTGGACAGACTTCACATAGCCTACCCAAGACTGCCTATTGCCTCACCTCTGGGCGACTGACAATGAAAACGCGCAGTCATTCTTTCCATATGCCCCTGAAATAATATAGAACCGGCATGGTCAGGAAATCTGGAAAATCGAACTGGACGGGAATTTTCTTGAGGCGCATAGTGCAATTTGAATTGGCGACACTGTGGATACCAAAGCAATATCAATTCTACTCTGAACCAATACCGGTTGGTGGGTAGCCTTGCAGGAGTGTGTTTACGCACGGCCACTGACACTTGAACTCTTATAATAAAAATAAATTGATTTTTTTGCGGTTTTCTGCGCACCCGCGTCCCATGCACTGATCTCCTCCAAATAAGCTGCGGACGTCCGTGCGATCCACTCTGCGTTTGGAGACGCAGCGGCGGTGGAGACTCCGGAGTGGGAAATCAGGAAAGGACGGGGCTCCTTCCACGGGAATACTTGCGATTAGGCCCTGCAGCAAAGAGCGTGTGAGGATAATAACAAGCGTTGCTGACAGTTTCTGCGCTTTGTTCCCGTTAACTGGAGTTGATCTGCGCCTTAAAGTTTAAAGCTTACCTCTTTGATCACAACGAAAAGCAATATAATTCCATACAGGCTTTTTAGGGATACCAAAACAACCTCTGCGGAGGTTTATTTTTGGATGAGGTTCTGCTCACTCCTGTAAACAAAGTGTGCTTAACCGTGTGAAGTTCAGGATGTATTTTTGCTCAGTGGGACGGAGGTAAACGGAAAGCACAACTCGCCTTTACTTCGCTCTGCATGGATAAACTGGAATGGACATGGACCAGACAAGCCAATTATCTTGACAGCTTTGGGATTTCCAATATAACGACAATTGATACATTATAATATAAAGAAACTCCACATTATTGTTTTGCTTTTGTGATCCTCAGTATCATAACCTTTTAAGGACCAATTAAAACATTTCCTTCGTTATGTCTTTTCTCAACTTTGCCATTTGCGGACACTATTATATAATTTTCTGAGTTGTCCCAAATGTTTTTCCAATGACTGAAACAGAGTGCGAGTAGTTGTGTGGGCTTGGACTGCAACAGAGCAGGCAGTGGGGTGAACCTTGCAGTCTCAAGTGCGTCAAAACAGACGGGAAGGTAAAGGAATGCAGGGATTGACGTCAAGAGGGGCAATAATGAACTACTCAAAATCCTGGAAAGGTCTGGTGGTATTACTACACGGCTAACTGCGCAGAATTTCCCCTGAAGCGGTTTTTGTTTATGTTCTCAAGATTTTTCACTTTTGAAATTTTCATATTTATTCCCCTGGCCTGTTAAACTGTGGATCCATACATTGCCTTACTTCTCTATCTGCCTTGTCTCTAAAATCACTGTTAATTCCCTCTGCATAGTCTTAATCTTGGATAGATTAAAAAGCAACATGGCATCCCCCCAACATCAGCAACTGCTGCCTCACAACACAGAAGTGAGCTGTGACTCAAGTGGAGAGGGGGGGGTCTCTGTGAGGATCGGCGGCAGTGTCAAACACAAGCACGGAGGCGGGGCACTGGGTTCAATTGGGGGAGGCTTCATGGGGGGATCCAAGCACTGCAAATACAGCATCTCCTCCAGCTGTAGCTCTGGAGAGTCCGGAGTGAGGAGGCCTGTGGTCAAGAGCCTTCGCACTCACAAGAAGATGCCTCAGCTATTTGAGAGATCTGCGGGACATTTCTGGGACCCCAAGTTTGACTCTTCCATCCTGGAGGAGGCCTGCAGAGAAAGGTGTTTCCCCCAGACCCAGCGGCGGTTCCGCTACGTTCTCCTCTACCTGATTGTGGCTGGGCTCCTCTGGGGATTGTACTTTGCCGCCAACCCTTCCCGCTGCGACAGGACGGCTTTTCTCCTCCCCACCGCTTCTTTCCTCCTCTTCTGCCTCCTTCTCTTCTTTTTAACTTTCACCAAGCTCTACTCCCGCTGCTACAACCAGGCTTCTCTGCTGCTCATCCTTGTGACTTTCGCCCTAACTTTGGCCCCCCAGATCCAGACGCCAGGCTTCAGGGACTTGGAGACTCTCCCCCCTCAGTTTGATATGGAAGACTTCAGTGGCATGGGGCCCAGATACAACCTGTCCTATGACAAGATGGTGGCAAGTAACTCTTGGTCCCCCTGCATTTCTCCTGTAGGGACCTTCTCCCTCTGCATGGAAGTTTTATTGTTGCTGTACAGCGTTCTCCACGTTCGCCTCTATGCCTCCGTCCTGCTGGGGCTACTTTACTCCATCTTCTTTGAGAGCCTGGGCTGGCTCCACCTGGCCCAGGCAGAGCAGGACTGGAGTTTAGCTTCTCAGCCCGACTGGGATACACTGAACTGGCTGGGCCCTGCCAAAGCCCTGCTTCACCTGTGTGCCCACGCCATCGGCATCCACCTGTTCATCATGTGTGAGGTGCGTTCACGCAGCACCTTCCTCAAGGTGGGTCAGGCCATCATGCATGGCAAAGATCTGGAGGTGGAGAAAGCCTTGAAGGAGCGGATGATCCACTCCGTCATGCCCAGAATCGTGGCTGATGAACTGATGAAGCAGGGTGATGAGGAGTTAGGCGACAGCTCTGTTAAACGCTACTCCAGCAGTGGCGCAGCAGCCGCCATCTCCAGCCCCAAGAACAACAAACGCAAGAAGACCTCCATCCCGCGAGGCCAGATCATCTTCAGACCCTTCAACATGAAACGAATGGAGCCCGTCAGTATCCTCTTTGCGGACATTGTAGGCTTCACCAAAATGTCTGCCAACAAGTCCGCTCATGCTCTGGTGGGACTTCTGAACGACTTGTTTGGGCGTTTTGATCGACTTTGCGAGCTAACGTGCTGCGAAAAGATCAGCACTCTTGGAGACTGTTACTACTGTGTGGCCGGCTGCCCTGAACCCAGACCAGACCACGCCTACTGCTGTGTGGAGATGGGCCTGGGCATGATCCAGGCTATTGAACAGTTCTGCCAGGAGAAGAGGGAAATGGTCAACATGCGGGTGGGTGTCCACACAGGCACTGTGCTGTGTGGCATCCTGGGCATGAAGCGCTTCAAGTTCGATGTTTGGTCCAATGATGTCAACCTGGCCAACCTCATGGAGCAGCTGGGCGTGGCCGGGAAGGTCCACCTATCAGAGGCCACGGCGAACTTCCTTGATGACCGTTACCAGCGGGAAGATGGACGGGTGACTGAGAGAGTAGGACAGAGCGTGGTGGCTGACCAGCTCAAAGGTACGTGCACTGCAAAAGTAAGGAACCTATGAGCATGCCCAGTTGAGATATAGCGAGCCAGTTTATGTCACAACAGGACATTTTTTCCAAAGCCTTTTTATTCCCCAAGCACAGTTTTACTAAAGAACAGCGATATGAAAAGACATTCTTGGCTCAAATCCTAGCAATAACAATTTAAATCCAAGGTCAACTGCGGTTCCTGCAAACTGTCTGCAGCAGCAAGGCATATTCATTCTTCCACAAGCTACATAAGACCTCAAACTGTGGCATTTTCATGTGATTTAGTTTACATCCTGTAATGCTCCCCTGTGATCCATAGAGGAAATGTCTACTTGTGCCAGCATATCAGCAGGTTCACCGCTCCCCAAGTGGATCAAAGCGGTGGCAGCAGCGTTGGTCAAGTAGGCACTCAGTTTTGGCATCAAATACCAGGACAGATAGGCGTATGAGGCAGTTTAGGGGTGCCCTCTGTGATGTTGGTATTATCTGACTGTAGAGCAGACAGACGGCAACTTCCCTTTGCCCTGCCTGTGCCCACCCTCCGTTATTCCCTTGCTCAGCATCGCCTCCCAGACAATCCTCAGCGTGTCCCGTTCTCTTAACCTTGCCTTGAACCCGAGGGATTGCTTTACCACTTAATGCCACTGCCAGCAGCTTTATCGTCACCTCTCTGTCTTCTCCTCTGGCTGTCTCGCCTCTGAACTGTTTGATTGCAGCTTTTATTTGATACATTCATGCAAATTGCCCCGATGGAACGAAACCTGGGCTTAATGGCTCTTTTAATCATTTAAGGCTTGCTGATCCATTATCACCCTGTGTAAATGAAATGACAGCATCTGACTAAGGTGCCACAGATGGTGTTGATCTGCCTTTTGATTTAGCACATGCATTTCAGGTTTATTTGCCTTTGCGCAGGCTACATATGTCTGGTGTTGTACAGTATATTATAGATCCGGAGTGCCTTGGTTGCCTGGGCTTGTTGTTACTCTGTTGTGGAGTGTGGAGCTCTATTTAATGAATATGTGCAGTGCTGCACTCCTGCAGTGAGCTGCATTTTTAGGTCAAATATCTGTGCCTGTTTCCACAAACTCGCGTTCGACATTGAAGGTGGGAGAAGGTGTTTTTCAGATAAGCGGGCGTGTGCATGCTGTGAATGCCAGCAGTGGGTTGGCAGTGGAAGATCAGAGTGCCAGGGTGAATCTTACTGCTGCTGTGGAAAACCACTGCAGGTGCTGCCCTGGTCAGCTGGAAATGACTGCTAGGTTGTTTTGCTGTCACAGACCCCATTTCCTACAGTGAAAGCCCCTGGAGTCTGTTTAACACACGCACACACACACACACACACACACATAAATGTCCCATTTTTATAGAGCAGTTGTCTCAGTTATACTGACTTTATAGCAGGGAAATGGTGTCTTCTAATCCATCCCTAGACGCCTGTCCTACAGCATCTGTGCCGGTTTCGTTCGCTGTCTCTCTCTCTCTCTCTCGTGTCCTTCTCCAGTCCCTGTTTCCCCTTTCCCTCAGTGTCTGTCCGCTCCTCCCTGTCTTTCTAAATCTCCCTGTTGTGTCCTCTTTCCTTCCATCTCCTTGTGGCCGTATCTCCCT
Source organism: Holocentrus rufus (assembly GCA_900302615.1). Classification (NCBI taxonomy): domain Eukaryota; kingdom Metazoa; phylum Chordata; class Actinopteri; order Holocentriformes; family Holocentridae; genus Holocentrus; species Holocentrus rufus. The sequence goes on along the minus strand of OMLF01026511.1, from coordinate 1,250 downwards.
CCCTCCCTCTCTTTCCCTCTCACACATACATGCAAAACATAAACAGTCAGATATACGGTCTACAGTGTCGTTCTCCATCTCAACCATGGCCGTTTAAAATCCTGGACTGTCATTGTATATTCATCTTTTCCAGTCTGCCATGACTCATGTTAGTAAGGGCACAGTAACATTTCATAACAAGAGCCGCTCCAGTGGGTTCAGTGTTTCAACAAGCTGCCTGTCAAATTTGCCTGTACAGATTTACATTATTTTTTGGCCTGGCCATCGGTGTTCCGTGCTAGATCCGCTGAGGGATGAGATGGAGGGAGCGTGCCCTCTGTTTACGAGTCCACAGGATTAATTTTGGGGCCTGCATTTTCCCCTCATTTCTTAGATTAACGAGGGACTACCACTCTCGCTCCTCTCTTTTTTATTGCAAGGAAAGATGTGTTACTTCCACTGTTCTGACCCCCCCTCCCTCCTCCTCCTCCTCCTCTTCCGCCTCCGCCTCCTCCACCACTCCTTTCTCGCCTACATCATATATTCAGTCCACCTTCCAAGATTTATCCTCTCCCCGTAGATTTGCTGTGCCAGTGAGAGAGCTGGCTGTCAGGAGAGAGTTGTGCTCTGGTGCTGTAAAAATCCCTCCACTGTCTAGCTCAGCCTGTGTAAATCACTTGGGCAGCATTGGAGCCGGGCATGGATCCTGGCCACGGCTGGTCCCTGGTCGCCAGGCGGAGGAGTAAATTGCTCCGACCCAGACACTGATCGTCGTGTAGCTGTCCTTATTTTTTATGCTCTTTTTGAGCTTATATGATGTCTCTTTTTCTATTGGTTTTTCGGCCTATCGGTGTTTTTCAGGTTGACACTGTAAAGTTCGATCCTTTAAATGTTGAAAAGTTGACACTCTCATATTTATAGCTTCCCAGTGTGATTGTGAGCTATTTGCGGTGCATTGTAACAGCGGTTTTCACGGGGGCACAGCCACAAGTGGTCAGCTGAGTGTTACAGGTGCATCCTGTTGGGTTGCTCAGCGCCGAGGCAACGCCAGTGTGTTTCGGGGACAAACACGAGATGTTTAGGCTACCTCTGCATCCTAGCGGGCAAACGCAGGCGTCACGCTTCAGATTAGCCAGTTTGACACCATTCGGGTTTAGCTTCAAGGGCAGCCAATAAATCTCAGACCACAACACAGGCCCTTGGAGGAACATGCTGAGTTCATCCTTTTAAGAAGCACTTCTGAACAGTACACCCCGCGAGGCGCACCAACC
>OMLF01026510.1:0-15346 GCA_900302615.1 Holocentrus rufus | reverse complement strand
ACTCACGGGATATTATATTATTTTACCACTGGGTGACTATCTTGCTCATTTTATGGAGCTTTGTTTGTTGTAAAGACCCATAAAGCTGGATTTTTTTCAACTTTTCCTGGATTGCTGGATGAGTGTATCAGACAGTTCACCACCTTGTCGTACTTACTGAAAGAGGAACTAAAACCCTCCCACCAGAAAGTTTCATCACACCTTCATTTTTCCCAGACTCCTGTTAACCCTTATTATTTTTTTGTTGCTCAGCAGCATTTCACTTGTAGGTTTCTGATTCTTATCTCTCCTAACTTGCAGAGGAGATGGGCCACGGCAGTCAGATTAGGCCCAAGGTGGGCCGCTTTGTAATTGGAGGGAACTCATTAACCTGGGCCTGAACCCTCCCACACCCTCACTCCCCCCCAATCTCTCCACTACAGCCCAAGAAGTATTTTCAGATCCAGTACCACACCCACATTTGTGCTCAGTGACATCAAGGAGATTTGCTGTACCTAGCATTAGCATGTCTGAGGCTGCATTTTAACTGTCTTGTGAACAACTGTTCTATACCTGAGTTATATGTGAGTTAGGTGCACTGTGTCTTTATTACACAAGTTGAGGCAACGGTCGCTGAGATAGAGAAGCAGGCTTCTGACCAGAAGGTTACGGTTTCAGAACCCAATTCTGAAGAAAATTAATGAAAGCATCCCTCAACAGCTGCTGTTGAAGTGCCCTTGAGGAAGACATTTAACCTGCGAGTGGCTCCAATGCAGTCGTAGTGGAGCACTGTGATTTGTACTGCACAGCCCCCAGGTGTGAAACCACAAAACCGCATGAATATGAAGCAGGGAGGTGAAAACAGCTTGAGACAACATACCAATTTTACTAGGTTGCCGAGTCAAAAGTCAAAGAGAGACAAATGCAAATTTGCGGGATTCCCCCCTCTCATAGAAGTTCATAAAAGAGGAGAAAATGTAAATGAAAACACAAAGGAGCGAGAAGTGATCTTGCAAGTCGCATCAGTGCTAATATTTTGAGAAATCCACATGAAGACTGTGCAGTAAAGAACAAATGCATTGTCCTTTCGTGATAATGGGACAGTCAGGGGTATACACAAGGGGCGCAGCAGTGGAAATGCATCCCCTTTCTGGGCAGGTTAAGTTTTGCTTGTGTCACACTGGCAAACAAAATGCCCATTGTGCTACTGAAGAATCCTGAGCACGAACATGAGCAAACTGTGGCACTCTTACAAACAGGCCTCAACAAAACAGGGCCCTTATTCATTTTGTATGTTTCAATGCAGCTATCAGTGTGACCTTCGGAGTGTTTTCAGTGTACAGTGCATTCCATTGTCGAGCCATTATAAATGCCCTTCGGGAATCACCTTGGGGAAGTATTGGACTCTGGGTGTTTCAATGTGTGTGTGTGTGTGTGTGTGTGTGTAATATGTTGAAAAAAGTCCACAAAGACAGTGATTTACTTCTGTGACTTAAGGGAGAATTAGTTTTATCAAAGTTTTTGAAATGTCAACGGAAAAGGCGGTTTATGTGGTTAATTTAACAAGGACCCTTGTAAATTACAGCCAAACTTTACCACACTCAGTGGTTATAAATTGTGTGCTGACCTCTTGTGGACATAAAACCCAAATGCACCAAAATACTCGCTGAGCCTTTTACCTGCTGCTCTGTTCCATGTATTCAGCAACAGGTCTTTGCAGTTTGTATTAGGAATTTCTAATAAATAAAAGTCAATTTATGCTACTTTACTGTTTGTCTTGCCAACAACAATCAAACACAGTAGCTATTTATACTGTTCAAAATTTAAACAATGAAACAAAACAGAGTCGAGTTCAACTTTTTATTTTGCGTTCATGTCCTCCAATAGGAAATACTTTCACTTTTTAAAAAGTATTTATATAAATAACATTTCAACAATTCACAATAAATGTAGCTATTTACAAAGTCACAGGAATATTAAGTTCTATTTCAAAAAATAAATAAGAGTCAATTCAAATTCTACATTCATCTAATTAAGAGAAACACAACTATGCAAAGCAATTAGGGTGCACCATATCAAGTATTGTAAAAATTTAAAAAACACAAATATCAACAGTTAAAATTTTTACACAATGAGAAATAATAATGCAGTCATTACAAAACACTGGAGAAAAACTATCTACAAATGTGCACTCCCAATCCATAGGGAAAAGAGATATATATAAGGTGCCTAAACTGCACTGTGCAAAAGAGGTGTCTACATGTCCACCAAATCCACTGAAAATAAGCTGCCAAGACAATACACTTAGTATCATCAAATATCAACGTTGAGAGACTATAATAATAATGATGATGATGATGACAATAATAATATTAATAATAATAATAATAACAATAATAAAAGAAAATCCTTTACACAGCAATGAATTCAAGTCACCAGGTTTGAAGAAATGAGTATTAGAGGGTTGGGGGTCTACCCAGAAGGTTCCCAGCACCCAGAATTCAGATTAACTATGAACATGAGCAAACACCAAGTCAATCATGTCAGGCACACAGGAAGCTCTGGCCACATCTACCGCTGTTTGACCACTGGTATTGACATGCTTCAGGTTGGATCGCGGTGCCAAAAATTCCACAACATCCCGGTGGCCCTCCCGGATGGCAATGTGGATGGGAAGTGCGCCACACTGGTCCGGGACGTTTACCGACGCACCGTACTCCACCAGAACCTGCAGAGTGTCCAGGAATCCAGTACGGGCCGCATCGTGGACTGGCGCTATTCCATGTTTGTCCTGGATGTTGGGGTCTGCTCCATATTCCAGCAGTAAACTGGCTATCTTGGAGTTTCCCATCATCATCACCTTTGGGAGACATGTGAAGGGAGGTCAGGAGACGTACACTAAATTCATCATCTTAGTGTAAATGGCAGGGTTTGATCGTGGATTCGTTCACACAGAACAGGGGCTTCTTAACATTTGCCTGTTAGGGATCTCCAAATAGAAATGCTTTAACCCAATTTGATGAGATTAGATTTTGTCCTAAAAAGTGCAGGACATCAGGAAAGATGTTTGCATGACTTGGTACAGAATTATATACAGGGTCTGTCTATGGTGTAGATGGGAAGACAGCAACAGCAGGGAGAGGGAACCCAATGGTGGCAACAGTCATCCTTATACATTTTCTCTATACTCATTTATAGTGAGTGAAACAGGGAATATACTATTATATACTAATATACTACTACTACTATATATTATATAATATTAAGTATAATACTGGGACATCAAGGATCCCTGTCAGTCGTGACTACTGACATGGAACACATGGAAAACTGACGGCATGCAGTTATAATAATTAATTCATAAGAAGCAACTGTTGAAGAATAAATTAAAGAATGTCAGGTTAGTCTCTGTTAGACGTTTAAGAGGAAGCCAGATGAATCAATAACTACCCAGCGAACACAACAGCTTCCTAAAGAAAACCAAGTTCAGTGTTACAGACAATACTGAGGTTAGTGTAAATGATATGTTATTACTAGGTAATAGATCGTCACCTGCAAAGCAGTCCTGCCAAATTCATTGAGTGTGTCGGGATGCACCCTGTATTCCTCCAGGATCCTCTGCACTTCGCTGGTATTCCCGTTGGCTGCTGCCGCGGTCAAGGCTTTACCGGCATCCATCTGACTAAGGACCATTCTAGATAGCGGGTTGTCTTTTGGCCTGTTCAGTAGGAAATTACATGAATTATATACAAACTCAATAAAGGGCGGCATAAGTCGCCACATACGCGACGTAAATAAACCCAACGACGTGACCGGCCGGGGTTCAGGAAGATAATAGAGCTAGCTACATTAACCGGCTAACTTCAGTTCCCTATTGACGCCATGTTAATTGACGCCACTGACTAGCTTACATAATGCCGTCTTACACATCTTACATTTAAAAGGCGTAAAAGAGCCCCCTGAGTATGGTATTTCTTTGCAGAGGGAGATCTGTCAACGGTAGAGAATATTATCATCCGGCTAACTGATGCTAACGCTACAGGACGAACAACATTTGGGACACTTTTACATACCTTGTTCGATTTTAGAGGATCCAGAGGTTACCACGCTTTTCCGAACCGGTATTTCTGGGGGCCAGTAAATTTCAAATAAAATCAAAAGAAGAAATGTTTATCAACATTAAAAAGTACGACATTTGCGCGCTGAGACCAACACAGCAGTGTCCCCCGACTACAATTTACAAACACTGGAGAGAACTTACTTTGGCCAATCAGAGCTCGCCTAGTGGGTGTTGCTCTTCCATATATGGCGAAAAGGGTGGAGTTACAACTGGGTTACTATACTATCACTGTGGTAACAACAGCAGTCGACCAATGAGAGCCTCGAGCGCAGAAAGCGGGCTATTCGTATACGTTGATGTCTTCAAAGAGAAGTTCATTCATATTTCTGACCTTTGGTTGTAGATCTCCGGAGGCAAGAGTGGAAAAAGGCGGGTGTAAGTTGTAATTTTAGGCGGAATTAGGTTGCTGTGATTGCACAATGTATTGCCTCATTATGAAGTGAAAATCTGACTTTATGCTTTCTTGCAAGCAAATCAGAAAAAGAGAGAAGCACCAAAAACACAATGACAAAATGCTTTTAAGAGTATAATTTGCTAAACACATTAATTTTAATTTGCAACGGTCCACCAAACAAACCATTAAAAGCAAGAAGTATGCTGTATTCATAAAATAAAATATTTGACATCAAGCAGAACAGGTGAAATTTGAAGACATTCTTTTGGAGTGCAATTAAAGTGATCATTGGATGGACGTCTGGACATTGTGAAGGGGAGGAATAGCCCATAGGTTTTATGCGTTTGTCCGCAGCTGGTAATCTAAATGAAAGGAGAACAAATAGAGAGGGAAATTAAAGTTGAAACCTCATTCAAACACGAACATGCATATTTTGTTTACTACTTGCTTATATATGTGGCAAATATGCCTTATATATTGGAGTTGTAAGTTAGCCCAATTTACCTCCACTCTGTGTAATGTACCGCACCCATGGCAAAGCCTGGTAACCACTTTTTTCTATGATTTTCATATATCGCACCTAGTGAAAGGGAACAAGACGTAACAGGTTTAGGCAAGAAAAATGTGCCCTGTCAAACCAAATTTGTTAAATCTATTTTGCCAGCCTGAATGTTTGCCCTCACACAAATATAATTTAATTACCTTTAGGCTACAAATTGCTGTGTGCTGAGCAGTGCTGATTCTATATAGTCCAAAATATTATACCGCACTTTCACACACTTTAAGCTCTCACATGAGCTTGATTTACTGAACCGCAGGCTATATTCCTGGGCTGTTGTAGGAAGAGACTCTAAGCATGCATACACACACACAGCCACACACATATAGGCCTACCTGTATCCCTGAGACTGTGAAGTATGGGATTTCAAAGTTGACAGTAATAGGAGGCTTGCCCTCTACTTCATCATTCTCCACACTGGGCAGACCAAAGTGAGCCCTCATTAAATACTCTTTACCTCCCTGGATGGATGGATGAGACAGATAAACAAATGCAGAGATGTGAGCGGGTGAAACAGAAATCTAAATCTGATCATAATATCATCCAAAATACAATACATATAACAGCAAGTAACATCATATGAATATAGTGCTGTTTATTGTATAAAACACACTGATTTGTGAGCTTCTTACAGGGAAAGATTTGATGGTCCACACCACCACGTTCTTCTCAGGAACATATTTGGCGTGGCCTGTGCTGGTTTTGAACTTGGGTGAGTCGGCATCACTGGGCACAGGAACCCTCACCTCCACATTATTCGCAACAGACTGTTTCTTAAACTGCCCCTTAGCCTAGAATAGATACCAGAAATTCATTCTTGTTTCAAGCGATGATGAGGTGCAAGCAAAAAAAATTCCAAAATTCTGAAATATGTGACATGTGACATATTTTGTTCCTGATGTAATTAAGTGACCATGAGTCAGTCAGTACCTTGACCATGATTTCAACTCTGCTGTGAGAGAATTTCTCGATGACGGATTCAATCCATATCAGAGGCTTTACCTGCAAGAGAAGCAGGACAGGGTTTAATCATGCCAAAGATTTGAAAAATTACATGACATAAAAGTAATTAAGTTACATCAATGAATTGCATTGCATATGAATGAAACATCTTAATTATTTTGAGTTTAGCTGGTATATAAGCTATTTATGACATATTGTATCCATGTAAGCACACTGATTTACAATTACAAGAGCTTCTAGAGATTTTGGACTCTTACGCATTACTCTGAATAGGTATTTAATCAGAGGATGGACAGATTTTGCATTTAGTATTAAAAATATGAATTCCCATATGAATCAGACTGACGTGAGTGTTGATGCGGTAGGACATGAGTTCAGACTCCCCATCTGGAGGGATGAAGGAGATGGTTCGGTCGCTCTCGAAGCGCGAGAGGCGGACACACTGATGGAACTTCACATCTTCCATAGCCACTGTCTTCCCCTTGTCACCTGAACACAAAAACAACAACAATGAGGGGTAATTTCTTGATGAAACAGATAAACTCATTTGAGACAGAAACACAGAGAGGCAGCTAGCTAGGCAGCCAACTCGAGAGATAAACAAATACAGAGATAGACAAAGGAGTGCGCGTACGTCCAGTGAGGGCGAAAAGCACTCGATCATTGAGGCCCAGTCGTAGCTCAGGCATCCCAGACAACATGGTCTTCAGTTTGATGCTGCCCACAATGTCACTGCTCATCACACTGCCATTGGCATTGACCTAAAAACAACAACACAAATAGCCAGTGTTTCATTAAATCACACTAATCTGATTGATTTAGTCAATTAAACTAACCAAGAGTTAGATTAAAAAAGATACAGCATATGTCACTAAGAATATCATAGATTAAATTTCCATGTGTGAAATCCCTTTTACGATAAAGTGATACATTAGTTACTCCTACTATTAATAACAACTATAATTATAATAATAATGATGATGATAATAATAATAATAATATAATTGTATGGAATATTTTGTAATGAAATAATAAATAGTGTCAAACGATAAATACTGGGTAAAGTGTACATTAATAGAAATAAAACTATGATATTAACTATGCATTATGTTTATTTGACAGGTGCAATGCACATTAGTATAAATAATTGTAAAATGTGCCAGAATTAGCAAAAATACAATTTTGATATGTAAACACAGGGCAGGAAAGTCAACAAAGGGGAAAAAAAAAAAAAAAAGACCCATAAAATCCAAAGAGAAAAGTCACCCAGCAGGATGAAGGCTACGCTAACTACTAGATGTGTGCTGACATTCTTGAATTCATTTTTGCCTTTAGTCATGTTTTCAGATTGTAAATCAGCTGATGCAAAATTGTGCCGATCAACAAGAATGCTGACTGACTGAGCTTCTCTCTTGTGGAGTCACACAGCTCCCTCTGGTGGCAGCACATATGAACCTGCCGGTGTTTAATGCACTGAGAGCAGTTGGGGCCAATGAATTAAATATTACCAAAAAAGTATAGTATTAGGTTTTCCCAGCTCAAGAGTTTGTGTTTCCTAAAAATGTCACAGTGACAGTGTCCATTTGGAGTTTGATCTAAAACTTTGAGATCCTGTTTACAGACGGCTTCAGAGGCTTTTAAGACGGTCTGGAGTGACCAGCTGGTCAGAGACTAAACAATGTGTTGGTATTCGGTTTATCAGCTTCAGTGGGGAGATTGCTTTGAAGATGCCTGAAATGAGCCAGACTACAGTTACAACCTTTTAAAATTCTTAAAAAAGTAGTAATCAGTGACTCCTCCTAACCATTAAAAATCATTTACTACTTCAAATTTTCAAAGAAAGAACAGACACTTGCTCAACTCAAATCTCAAACACAATAAAGGCAAAAAATGGCACTGGAAGCCAAGACCAGATCCAAAATATTACTGATGAGGGCCAGCACTCAAAAATTAAGAAGTAAATATTTTTGATTAATTTGCAAAAATATTCCACTAATGCACACTGTATGTTTGTACACAACTGTGGTGGTTACAATTCAAGGTCTAGTTCTCCACCCCCCCATATTCCAGCTTACCAGCACATTAATGGACTCGATGACGTCAATAAAGACTTCGTTCTTCTTGTATTTGATGCCCTCTGACCTCCAGGAGACAGCGTTGGTGACGGTGGTCGGCACCTTGGACTTGGCCACCTCCAGCTTGGCGCCTTCCTGTGTAATGTACCTGCACAGATGAGATGGTTTGAGTTTTTAAGAACAGCATCTCAAGATGATATTACAAAACACTGTTTTCATATGTCAGTGGTTGCAGTATGTCTTCTGTATGTGTACCAGATACACCATATCGCACGATATAAAATCTGTGTGTGTGTGTGTGTGTGTGTGGCTAAGTCTCACTCTTGTAAGATCTTGCTGTCGGTGGTCTGGGGGAATCCAAAGTCCATCAGCTCATCCAGAAGTTCGTAGACGACCACAAAATTGTCCTGAATGCTCTCCTCCTCCAGCTCTTTAAAGTACTCTGTGAACACCTGTGTTACACACAAGTATCAGATTTAAATATCACAGTTCTGTTTAATACTTGATATAGATCATATCATGATACATATCAATACCAAAAAAACTCGTTAATCATGAGTATAAAACTTCTATTTTAGTAGGTCTGGAATATTTTGGTTTAAATCAATATCACACTATGCTCATTAAGGCATGAAGGCATAAAGCATTTTTTGATATTGATATGTCTATCATGATATGACATATGTATACAAATCACACGTTAATCAAATTAATGTTCATCTAGTGCACATCACAATTAAGTCTGATGTCAAACAAAACTTTTCAAGTAATATTCTTTAAAATATTTCAGGAGTTTTTACATAGAAATATGCTGATTATCAGCAGTTTAGACAGCAGGTTTGTGTCACAATATCCCTAAATCACCACGTCATGATATTATCTCCCAGCCCTAGTTTTAAGTTTGGATCATATTTCTTTCTGACTGAGCCTACACATAAAAACAAGTCTTCTAACCTTGAAAGCCTGCTGGGCATAGTGGTTTGTTGGCAAATAGATCAAGACGTGTATTAATCAAACGGTGAAAGAATCAGGACTCTTTGCCAATTCCAAAACGTATAGTGCACCATAACCATATATTGCAATTCCTTTAGCTTCATAGATCTTCATAGACAGCATGATACGAGTAAATGAAAAGAGGAGCTGAAAGGATACGCAGTGGGGTAATATTACTGTATTTATCTTAGGGATGTTTGACAGCCACTCACCTCAACGAGTTTGTAGAGAAATGAGTACACAAGAGAGGCGTTGCAGTTCTTGTTTGTAGTAGCTACCACTGTACAGGGATCAGGTCAAGGAGTCTTCACATTTATATTATAATAAGATCACTATTATTATTCACTTACATTTTTACCTTATAGTCAAAATTTCAAGATTTCATTTGTTTGGGGGAACCCTCTTTGCAAACAGTCACTATTGATTGGCAACAATGGATGAAATTTATTAATCTATGACTAATAACCAAGTTCTTGGTGTTGGTGCTGTTGTTGAATGAGCTTTACTTGTGAGTGACAAGTCAAAGATCAGCTGACTATATGGCTGGAAACTTGTGCATCATGACTCTGGTGTCTTAAAGGTTTAAACCCTGAGAGCAAAATCCAGGACAAGGATACAGTACAGGTTGCTGTGCTTGATCCACAGGAAGTGGACATTTCCATGTGACATCACAGGACAGACTAGCCCCTCCTCTTCCTGTTGCATGAGTAAAGGCAGGAAGTGGTCAATCTCCGCCATGTCCACATCGCCTTTGTAGTTCCGACAAATCAACACCTGGGCAAGGAGAGAAATGTCATATGGCTGTCAGAGACAGTTATGTAAGTGTGGAAGTAATCAGAATACATGTTTTCTGTATTTATTTGTTAAAAGTGAACTAAGTAAACAAAAATAAAAATATAGCCCAATTTCACCCAAAATCACCTATGGGATTAATATTCGGCATTAACACTTTTAACACAATGAATTATCCATGCAGAACTATGGAAAACTGCACCCTGCTCAAGAAAAAAAAAACAAACACTAGGATCAAATAGGCCCAGTGAGGTACACAGCAATGATCACTACAAAATATGCATCTACAGGGAAACACTTTTTTATTATTATTATTAGATAAATGGCTATACACTGCAAACAGGCTAAACTTTGTGAACACTGACCTAGCTGCTGCTGCTATGATGTCTGAGATAGGGCCAAAACAGGTCTAACCTGACACCTGCTCAAGATGCAAAAACTTGAGGCCATACTGAGAAAAAAAACACTTTGCTTGGACTAGATGAATGGATGGTGCATGGTATCAAATTCCATTATTCTTATATCGTACTATAAAAGGCTGCTGCAGGATATCTGAAACCGCATTCACTTCCCCTCCCAGATCTATTTAAGAACTAACTTGTGTCTCAAATTACATTTTGTGTCTGAGAAGAAAAGATGTTTTTTTTTCCCTTATTGTTGTATGATGTTAGGGAGATGTTAACACAAATAACATGACTGTGCTACATTTACTGCATGTGTTGCAGCATAAAAGGTGACTTTCATTATTTGATGTCGTTGACTTAGCCAGGCTATTTCAGGTTATAGTCTACATTTCCACTGACATGTCTCCGGAAGTGACAAGGAAATAGACCAATGAATGGGCTTGTCGCAAGCCATTTGTTAATTTTTAACGACTCGGAATGCTATTAATGTTTCACAGTTTAGAACAACAGTGAAAAACTTGACCAAACAAGCGGAAGAATGAACGAGTTGTTGCAGTTTAACAAACTGTCGTTTCACAAGCCTAGTCAAACTGAACTAAATTATTAATAACCTCCACAATGAGCTTCCAGGCATGATCTTACCTTTCCCTTCAAATCCAACACAAATACAGCAGAGGCGGACATTGTGCTTGAGTCCACACAGACACCGCGTGCGAGTCTACAAAGCTGTACAAAGTAAGAAATAGTCTTCCACCCGGGTGTTCACTTGTGTGAATTTCGTTTCGCCATCCGAACTAAAGAAATTCATGGGCTAAAGGTGATCATGGATTCCACCGTTTCTTTTTCCTGAAGGTGCGGTGACGTCATCACACCCAGGTAAAACATTCACCAGAGTCTCGCTCACCTGGAAGGGAGAAGGTGGACGTGCTGCTCGTTTTTGTCCAACAGGGAGCGCTATATATCTGTGACTGAACATGGACATTGACTTCATGTCATATGTTGACTTTTCTCTGGTTGTAGCAAACCTGACTGAAAATTATGACCGCATTCAAATTGTGTCTCTGCGAAAGTCCAGTACGCGTATCAAGTTGTATTTATTTATTTATTTATTTATTTTTTATTTTTTTACACGATTCATGTGTGTTTTGTGTTGTCATATCAGTTGTCATAACTGTGCCCTTTTTCTCGTTTTCTCGTTCTCCATCAAGCTGATGGTGTGATGGAGTGTGATTGCTGCAAGGAATACAAGCTTTTGTGCTGTAATCCTGCATTTAAAGATCAGTTAAAGGTTGCGCACTTTGGAAGAGTATCCCACCTTCGGCGAGGAAGTGCTCTAGTCATGTAACCTTTAAGAGGCAACTGAAACGGTGGTTAAGGGCAAACCAAAGCTGTGTCCGCGTATAATGTATTTGTGTGTATGGGGGCTATGTGCAATAGGCCAGTATGCAATTTTATCATGGTGTAATAATACCAAGGTGTCAAGTGCACTAGGGCAATGTGCAATTTTACCATATTGCAATAGGGCAGCGTGCGGTTCTGCCAGTACATTAGCAGTTTATATTTTGTATTGGGGTCACGGGCAATCGAGGCACTTGGCTCTTTATTCCGCCTAGCGCTTTATTTATTTTTTTTACAGCACCTCACCTCATCTAGCACTTTATTATATCTAACAATTTACCTGTATTCTGGTTATCACTACCTCCCGCTCACACTTTTTATTGAATACTTATTATCTGATGTATTATGTGTTATGTATTATTTCTCTGTTTTCCAGTGTAAATGTGTTTTTTTGTGTTGTTGTTTTTTGTTCCTCTGTGTAAATGTGTATTCTTGTGCAACATCAACCTGCCAACGGACTACAGATGGAAATTAGCCTATGTCTATAATCTGGCATATTTACATGTGAATGTCCATTAATATGCTCACTCAGTCCCTTCTTTTAAATAAATAAATAAATAAATAAATAAATAAATAAATAAATAAATAAATAAATAAATTTTAAAAAATAAGGAAGATATTCCTTTTTCCATAACGGAGCATTTTTCACCATAAAGTGAGAGGCACAAGCATTGTGTTTCATAAAAATGGTTGCATTTCCAACATCATTGTGCTCTTACATTGTAAGGACACTGTGAAGTGAATTTGAATGTAAAGCTTGAGATGAACATTGCAGCAACAGTTAATCTTCTATTCACCATCTTCAGAGTTGCACCAGATTCACCACTTTGACATCTTAGTTTTATAGCTTTACACTAATATTTATTGGCTTGTAAAAAAGCATAGTGAATACTTGAAATGAATAATAGACCTATTCACCCTTAAACACACATTCATGAACCCTAGAGTCCTCATAAAATGGGTTATAAATGCCTTCCGAAGACTTTTGTGGCTTTGACCTAAGCCATTAATATTGGAATATCTTGACCAAAGTGTAGAGTTTTTCAGTGACCTACAGCCTGCTGCTTCAGGGTAACAGAAACACTTAGTGATCATGTGCTTTTGGAACTTCTTAAGCCATAAACCTAACTCTGCAAGACCTGTTACCATGCCCCATTTGGGCCTCTTAGTGTAGTATAATGCCCTACATCCCCATCCCCTCCACAGACCAGCAGTATGTCTGGCCTTTGTCAGCCAGACGTACTGTATTTATGGAAGGCAGAGAAAAAGACTAACATTGCACCATGATGGAGGTGTGTGAATGTGTGCCTTTGAGGGCCCGGCATCCCACTCCTTTTGTCCATATAGGCTTGGTTCCCGTTATAAACGAGATAACAGTGCCTTGTTAAAACAAATTAAATGATGACAGGATATATGATAAGAGTATTTTAAATGTCCTGCTAAAACTTTATGCAGCACGACAAAACAATCTTGTGTTGTACCATGGAAAGTTTTAGTTTTTGACTCTATATAATTTGCGCATTTTCTAATCAGTGCAAAGACCCTCTCCGGTCAGAATTTGGAGGTTTGTTCAAGTCAAAGATAACATTCACAAATATGTTGCTTTGAAAAGTTGCCCCCGTAATCCAAATCAAGCTGAGGCAACAGGAAGAGCATTTTTATTTAATGCAAACATCAACACTATTGCTTTCCTCTCAGCTCCCACTACATGTATTTTGATCCTTATTCCCATTGGTTTATGTGGTCTGGATTAGGCAGGGAAGAAAAAGAAATACAGATACCACTGCTTCCCCATATGGAGAGTGAGGTCTAACACAAACATATGGAAACACTTCATCGGCCAGACAAGTTGGAAGCAAAAGATTTTTCTTCTGTTTACCTCTGCAGCTCTAAGTGACACCATATTTGACATAGTGCTAAACAAGGGGCCCTCAGCTCTCTGTAAATGTATGACTATGTAAAGTTTGAATAATATAGTTTTAATAAACCAGGTCTTTTGAAATGTTGCATCCAGTTTTAAAGAATAAAAATGAATATTTATGCCAATTATTCCTTCATCTCTCTCTAACCCTGTGACATGGGTCAACTGTGGAGGACCAGTGTAAGCAAAAACTGGGAGAGCAGGTTTTGGTGAAAAAATAAGGGTTTTTATTTACCCAAAGTATTTACAAAAATAAGACCAAGAAAAAAAGTGACAACTATGCAAGCTTAACTGAAAGAACTGCTCTAGAGCTTAACAAAGGTTAACTAAACAGAACTTAATAAAAGACACATGGTGAGGGCTCCTCTTTACTGCCTTGCTCTTCTTTTTAATGGTGGACGGCTACCCTTTTTTGGAGCATTGCTGCCACTTACTGTTCACATATATTCTTGTTCTGTATTCTTGTAGTTTGTCCAGTTTCTCCTTTCTTCCTCTTAAGTCTGCAGGCTTATTATACGATGTTGGCCAGCCCATAGCTAATTGCAGGGGAAGTGGAGACAGTTCCCTTCTCAGAATGGATGAAGGAGTCCCTGTAAACATCCCTCTGGCTGTAACAGGATGGTGTGTCCCAATAAGGCAGTCTCCTCTATTTAAGCTGAAGAACTGCAGCAGTCCAGTCCAGATGAAGAGGAACTGCTGCAGGACTCACAAGACAGTTAGTACATGTTTCATTTGATTTTACCCCAACCAAAAATTCACTAGCCTGTGTCCACTCAAACTAGATAAATAAAGTCAACAATAACTTGAGTCTCATGTTTTATTTCTCCATTCATCCTGCATAAGAGCAAAACATCCAAATAAATTAAAACCTCATCCTAATGTGTTGGGTTTCCTGTGCAGCTGTTGATTGCAGTTGTCACAGTGATGCAACATTGCAAGTGCAGCGCTCCCCTTTTGAATGATGCTGGGTTTCTAGAGAGGCTCCCTTCTAGGATTGCATGCCACAAATGATTACAACATCAGATTTTGTGTATTGGTTAACAGGTTGCTACTGCAGAATTGCGCTGTTGCAAGTCTTAGTGAGGCAGGCACATGCAAGTTCTATCTGTGCAACGAAATCTATAAATCAACTGCTTTCAAAATAAAACAACGTATTTCTTCATGTTACGCGAGTCAGAATGGACTGAGATTTGATAAGATGCGATGAGGTGAACCGGCGTTTCTGAAAACATCTTCGCACGAAGATCATCTGCAGAAACATGAACTTATAGCACATCAGTACAGATAGCCCCGAGTTATATCCTGCAAGCTTCCCAGGATATTTATCCTTCCAACACTCCAGGACTCCACTGTAAAGGAAGACACTGCCAGGGTCAGACCAGTTCAGCTCAGCGTGTTAGATTAGAGAGGAAAGAGATATTAGACTGACATTCTGTGATCTGCGTCTGGATCATAGCAGTGGGTGCTAGTTTTGGACTTGATGGTGAGAGACCCAACAGAGACGCTCAAGAGCTCCATCACCTTTTTGTAATGGATCTTCCCCAGTTAACATTTTAGAAATACACAAGTTCATTAAAAGATACATCGATCTCCATTACAATACATTTGATTTGGCTCAGCATCAGTGTGTCAAATGTTTCCTCCCTTTCCTCCTGAAGCCGGAGACGCTGCACTTTAGCTTGTTTGTCTTTTGGTTGTCAGGCTGAGACAAAACAGGCTATTGGTGTTACCTTATCACCAGGGCAGTC
>OMLF01026507.1:9047-26467 GCA_900302615.1 Holocentrus rufus | reverse complement strand
GGGGGGTGGGTGGAGCAACATGCAATAAAGGTCTTAAGTTGGATTTGAGCCATGACATTGCAGTTACACAATATGTGCAAACTGAGCCCCATGCCCTTAACACATTGTAAGTTAAAGATTTTGGGGTTTGTTATAAAAAAAAATGTCCAAACATCTGCCCTGGAGGTGTGAGCCTAACACCTGAAATTCTGGTACAAAAAAGAAAAAAAGAAGAGAGAAAATACATCCCTGTGCTGAATTGGAAATAAAACACACTTGACGGGTACAGTATGTTCAAACCCAGTCCAGGCGACAAGCGTCCAGACTTGTCATGTTCTCAGTGTCTGTGCTAACGTGACGAGGATAAGGTGAGACAGTGCAGGTGACCTGGGGCCACAGTGAAGGTGAGACACACTGAAACCCATGAGTGAATTAAATAAGCAAGTTGGTAGCTATAAACTTTGTCCTTTCACCAGATTCTTTAGCAAATAAACTATTTTGAATCCAACAGCTTTTGTGACACGATGTGGCATAAGGCTTACTTGCCACCGACTATCTTACAAACTCTACAGCCAGCGCCAAACAAAGAGTTGTGGGCAGTAAGTTGAGGATGTGGTCTTTGTCAGACCCACTTCGATTTTTCATATCTGGATTCCTTTAGACACGTCAAGTGGCTCCTCAGTCTCACCTAGTGCTAATGTGTGAAAGTGGAGGAAGAGAGCGAATGAAGCTCAAGTGAGAAGGTGAGATATAGCCACATGATCTGTCCCTCCAACTCTACAGCCCGCTAACCGCAGGAGGGGTCAATTAAGGACAGCTCCTCGAGGTCTGTCTATGCAGCACAGCCCGGCCAACAACAGGCTACATCAGACTGAGGCAGCACAAAGAAATGAGATGGTGCCACAGTGAGCTACGACAAAGACAAACAAGGCTCCAAGTCTGCAAACCATCAAGGAGGAATACAAGTGAAACATATGTGGAGGAGATACTAGAAGAATGGGAAAGGCTCTCCTAATCTCTCTTTGACACACACACACACACAAACACAAATGAATTGTAAGGCTCACCGAACAGGTCCACTGATGCCAGCTCCCAGCTTCTGGGTCCAGTTGATGTTGTACTCCTCGAGAATGGATGTCTCCTGTAGGTGAGAGAGGGAGACCACATCAGAGAATATACACAGGGCATATCAGATGTTTGACGGAAAAGATACACTTTTGATTTGTAGGCCAGGACCATTTTACAAACATAACTTCAAGATCTGAAATGATTAGCCTGGACGTACATCTTTGAGAATGATTAATCTTGGCTGGCACAATATACCTACAATACAGGTACCATTTGTCACCCTTAAAATGTGTAAAAGTATGTTCAAGTGTTGCTTCTTTGTCAGTGAAACATCGTGAAGATGTACCTCTAAAATGCCACCAATCAAACTGTGGAGGTCCTTATATTTTCAAATTCTAAAAGTATTGTATAAAGTTGAATTAATAATTGGTCTTGGTCTGATTAAGAAAAATCCCATCATGCATAATTTATAAGGTTCAAAATCCCAGCCTGTCAAAACAGACAAGTCAAAAACAACAACAGGCCTATGAATTTTCCCATGACGTTGTGCTTCAAGCTCAGGCATTCCCAGAATCTATTCTTCACTTAACATAATGTATCCTCCCTGCCAGTGCCCACGCCAGTCTAATCTGCTCAGTATAAACACACAGAGGCTGGTGACAATCACAGTGCATGCTGATTAGTCAACATGGGGTGCGGGGTATATTATTTACTGCATAACTAACCAAGTGTGGGGACACCGAGTGTGTGTTCCAATTCTCACTACATCGCCCCCCTCCACCAAACCCAGCCAGCCTTTAGCACATTCTGACCCACTCAGCCGGAGCCACTTGGGATCACATTTTACTGCTGACATGAATGCCCAGGCAATGACACACTGAGGGGAGCAGGCCAGGAACAAACCCGGTGCCAGGATGCAGGAAAAGGTTGCTAGTTAATGACCATGGATCCCAACTTCAGAGAAGAGCTGACTTAGGACTGGTGGACACTATGATATGAATACCCAACTTATTCTTCATCATTGTCACAACTCTGACAGACGCAAGCCCCAAGCTGGTACTTACTAAAACTGAAAACTCTCCATGATGCGAAACACGTATGTATCATTCCTATAAATCATGGACAGCTAACAAAATTTGTAAATAGAAATACCTCTCTCCTAAAGCTAGAACCTAGAAAATATATAATCCAGACCTGCTGGAGCTGTCCTATTGACAATGTACATGTGCACAGGGCCAAATTTATGTATTCAAAAAAAGGCTTCAACTTTTACATCCAAATGAGCTTAATCTGTACCTGTGCTAGCGGTTATGAAATGGAAAATGTAAGGATTGTTCCTGCAGAATTTACCCTGAGTATTTCCTGATTGTCAGTTAACCAGCTTTACAAAATGTTGCTTGATAAGATCAGAGATTAGGCTACACCTGTGGCTGGTCTGGCTATGGTGCAGAACAAACTTGTTCATGTACACAAATGCTGATTAAACATGAACAGTATGATAATAGGCCTATGTTATATCTGATGTTGTTGATTTCCTCCTCAAGCATGAAATCAAGCTGATCTACGATCGCTTGTCAGGTCCCCCAATCTCTTTTTCCATTATTTGTAAGAACAAATACGGTTCAAACTAAGCACTCCTATTAAGGAGCAGGAGAAATATCACCTCTGCCCTTTATAGAAGACCACACACAAAGCCACAGGACTATTAACATATGGCACTTGTTCTGCTGAACACAAAGGCACTGTCACCATCAACTAGCACTCCAATAGCAGAACAGAAAACATATTCTGAAACAGGCAGTGGATAGCCAAAACTCCTCTGAACACCTAAGAATGCTGCAGATTAGAAAACCATATTTCATTAAAATGAAGCCAGAAGCTACAGCTTTGTTTAAGCCATTACTTCATTAGAATTATGTACAATGTATTAATTCAGACCATGTTTAAACTGATAATCCCATAGGACTGAAAACCCACACAGAAAAATAGTAGTGAAAGTACTAAAAAAAATAAAACAAGCAAAATAAGCCCCCAGCTGGCAATCATCCAGTTGCTACTCAGCAGTAATCCCTATTCCCTCTGCAATCCATGTAAAGTGTTGCAACAACATTCGTTTGATTTGAGCGTCCATGAAATCAAAACCAAAGGTGGTCCTTTGTGTCCTTATTCTATCCTCCATGCTCACTTCGCTAGATGTGCCCCGGCCACTCTTGCTACCGCAGGATCTATTTGCATTGAGATTCACATTTCATTTCTTCCCCATTTCTTTTAAGTTACCTTAATGAATTTGTCTGCGTTGTTATCCTCGGACATGGTGGTGCACCGCTCTTGACAGATGAGCCTGTCTCGCCGATCTCAGAGGGTTGACAATGACAACAAAGCGCTTTTCTTTGACCTTTAAAAGTTTCTGTCTCGTTGTGTTGGCTCTGAGGTTCCCTCAGGGCTTGTGCTACTGATGGCAAAACAAGGCCATGAGCGCAAAGTGATATTCGGCCACCAAGCAACCACAGCCGAATGCGTTCACTTGGGGAAGCCGACTTGAAGCCACCCAGCCGATGCGATATATATCAAGCCAGCTCGGCTCACAACCTCGGGTTCCGACTCGCTCTTCCAGTCGTCTTGAATTCACTGTAGTGACCATGTAGAGTGTCAAACTCCAAACGAGGTGATCAGAAAAGCCGTATAGACGAGATCCAATGTGGACTAGCACACCACTTTTGGTGGGGCACTGAGTATGGGACAAGAGTAGTATATTTTTAGCCAGCGCAGTGGTCTGGTAATGTTACGGCACGTTACTTAGTAGCCAGATACCGGGGATTGGCTAACTTGCCATTAGCCCGCTTGTTAGCAAATAACCCGATGCCACTCTATTCAGCGGTCAGATTAAATGATTATGTAACAACGCCAATTGTGAAAGATAAGGTAGCCCAAAGATACGATGTCAGACGTGGCGTCGGTGATAGCTAAGTTGATTAAAAAAAATCGGCACACTGTGTTCCAGAGTTCAGACGTAGATTCTGCCGTCGACTGGAGGTCTGCTAACGTGCTAGCTAGCAGCTCGCAAAGCCACGGACATTAATGTTAACATTATTTCACCAAACAATATAATCACCATCAGCGCTCCTACGGAACTTGAACTGTGTATCTCAGTGATGGAAAGAGTTGATGTAAATGTTATGAGAGGTGACCAAGGCGAGACTACGATCTCTTGGCTAACTACCTAGCTAATTCCATGACTCCTTGTCAAAGAATACACAAACCGACTCAGTAACTACGCAAGAGGAGTCTATGTAGAATGCCTGATGAAAATACGTAACACGTTTTGTAAATATTTCACATTTTGTGCGTGTATACGCTTCCTCTACTGTTAGATGATAAATATTGAGGATAAATATCGCGGATTTCTTGTCCACTTACAAATTCACCCAACTGTTTCTATTTAAAAAAAAAAACTCATTGAAAAAGTCAGACTCTGACGGGGCCTTGAAAGGTCCTACTTCTCAATGCGGATGCAAGGTTATAAGTTAAAATAAACCTCTAAATAAATCGCTAGAGTAGCCTGCGGACTTTACTACCCACTTCCCTTCGTTGAAAATTTATGTAGATGTGTGTTAACACTTGCGATTACGATGTATTAAGTTTATGATAATGGACTACAAAGATGAAACGTCCACTCCTAACAGATTGCACAGACCCAGTGAAATTGTATTTGAAGACTGCAGCAACGATTTCTCTCTAACTTGGAAATAACCGGTGTCTTCTTTATTTCACAATTCCTACAACAAAATAAATACAGCTACGAAAGACTCCTGCTGAAAGCCTTGAGGTTAAGTCCTTGGATCTCAGAGCAACCCACTTTTCAGTCCAATAATACATAACGTGTATGTTCATATGCGTTGGCACACGTCCAGCTATCATATGACGTGCATTCCATAGCATGCATGAAAAAATAAAACTAATACAACATTACTACACAGTGTGTGGCTGTGTATTCAACTGAACATGATTAATCCAACAAAATTATTGATTTATCAGAGTAAAGCTTCATTAAAATTCATGATATACTCAAGTGCTTAATGTATATGTGTGTACATGAAGGCGCGCACACACATGCACGCACGCACACACACACACACACACACACCATTTTGACTGCTTGTTTTGATATTACTGTGAAGAAATCACGATAAACTAGTAAATTCTGCAATTTATATAACACGTCATTCACTCCACATAGCTGTCAATGTAATGTACAGGGTGTTATCAGCACCCTGGATAGCACCCAAGGTTGCTTTGCGGAGAAACATGATGAAACCCTCTTTAAAGACAATCACTTTTCCATTGAAAGTAGTTCTTGGAAGCAGCAAAATAAAATATAACCGTGTCTTGGGAATAAAATGGCCTGGGCGGATGTTGAATATTGAACTATATAAAGAAATGATTTTCTCTTTTCTCTGTTCCATAAATTATCTGCCTCGCATTTTAGGGTATCACTTTAGTTTTTTGCTCTGTTTTATGTACTACTATACGACCAGTTTACCCAGGCAATCTCTATCTGCTTCTTGCCCATTTTTCATCATTTTCTTGGTCAGCTCACTTTGTACGATGTTCTGAAAGATCGAAATAATTCAGGCAAGAAGACATTAAAGTGGCGTGTTATTGGCTAGTCGTGAAGGGCCAAATTGTCATTTGTAATGTTTAGTTGTCACTAATATGCATACACAAGCAGTGTGCAATCGTGCGTGTATCTACTGGTGTGTGTGTGTGTTCACCGGCTCACGTGGATGCCACAATACAGCCGCTGAGGGTTCATGGACTTCCTGTAAATAGTGCCATGTTGTAGGTCTTATGTTTCTTGGAGATAGACGCAACTATTTATTTGTCCTGATACTCGGCATTAAACATTGTCATATTAGTATTTTTTATCATCTTCATGGTTTTCAAATAAGACGGCCCGGCAATATGTGATTGGATGTTATGTGCCTTTACGCCTTTCATATATCCCTCCGCTGTTTTTTGTCCCCTTTCAGACTGTTTTGGTCTTTTCGCTGTTAGCAACGGAGAGAACCCGAGATAGCTGGAAACCCCATTTTGAGATAATCGAATTTTTTTGTTAGGATTACAAAATAAATTGACACGAGTTGTGTCACACACGTTTATTTCCGAAGAGTGCTTGGCGCTTATTGTCTTTTTTAAAATATCATTTTTTTCTGTTTTAATAGGCATTGTACATATTGCTAATTTAGCTAGCAGACCTTAGCTAGCTAGCTTCTTAGCATAGCATCTTGCTCAAGAAGCTGAAGCAGACAAGCAACTTGACATTAGCTTGCTAGCTAGCCAGATCCTCCAGACCTGATTGCTAGCAAGCTGTCACATAACTGCATACCGTCTCGTCGTCACACGATTGCAGTGGTGAACAGGTCGTTTTAAATATTAGACAACACTGCAAACATTGTCGTTTATGGGATCACCATGTCAATGAAGGCCGGTGGAAATCGTAAGCCCGGCGGTGGCAGCACTGGTGGTGCCGCTGCTTCTGGTGCTGGAGGAAGCGGCGGGGGACGACAGAATTTGGGCAGGTCAGTGAAATTACATCAGCGAAATTACACAGTAGTTGGAGGTAATATGATGAATTTTCATTACATATTTGTAATCATTACGAATGGTGTCATTTGTAGGGAGTGACATTTCTGTTATATGTTCAAAACTTGTGTGTGCTAGGGAGCGTATTTGGGCCTTACGACGTGTTGGTCACCTAGCGTAACGTTATGCAGTTAGCGAGGCCTGTCTGCTCGTATCATGTTGGAACTTCGACCTAACGTTACCTCTTCTTACACGTGAAATCAAACGTAGCATTCGGCCTCTGTCCATGTGTTTCGACCCATTTTGTTGAACTAACAGATTTTTCTCGCGAGCTTGTAGTGATGAAGTTGCTTGCTAAGTTGCCTACTATGAAATCCTGGCCAGCCTGAAGTCCTCAGTTAGATAGCCAGCTAGCGTTAATTAGCCGTTTGACAGCCCATGCTTGTTATTCAGTGCACTTGCCTCATTCAGTGTTGATGGCTAGCTAACGTTACGCAGTTTGGTGACTTTGATCTTAATCGATTGCCATAACATACGGCTTTTGTTTTGATAAGTCTGGCATGTTGCTTGTTACCGCAACAATGCTGCAATGGCTTTGCCAAGAATTTGATACAAAATGTGTGGGCGCATGAAAGAAAGGGGCGGGGGTGGTGAAGGGGTGAGGAGGAGAGGAGAGGGGAATTAGACCGACGGGCTTTCAACCTTGACGTTGCCGTTGCTGCTTGTGTGAAATAGTGTCCTTGAAGCATGACATCTGAGTAAATGTCGTTTTGCAATATACCACATATTTCCAATGCAGTATGCATCTCGTGCGTTTTGACGTGATTATTTGGATAGATATGTATTCACCGGTCACTGGGACAGTATGTCTCATTCATTGCGTAGGTTTTATCCAGTGGGGCCTTGCCAAAGATATTGTAAAATAAGGTTGGACCATTTGGACATCTACATGCAAATTAAGCATACGCTATGCTATTTCAGGTCAGAAATGGCTTGGATTGGTTTCGTTTTATTATTGAGGAAATGAGCTTGTGAAAGTAGTTCAAGCGAAACTTATTACTCATTCACTACACAAGTATTTTATTGGGAAAACGGGCATTGCCCACATCGTGTCAGCTGTGTGTGTATGTGTGCGCGTGCGTGTGTGTGTGTGTGTGTGTGTGTGTGTGTGTGTGTGTGTGGCTGGCCTTATGCCAGCTGCCTTACAAGGTGCATTTCAGGACATGCTTGAAAAAATGTAGGCTACCCGGTGTTTGGCTGACAGCCACTCAAACATGATTCTATCGTCTAATATCTTACAACTTAAGGAAAATTTCAGAATCAACACTAAATCTACATAAGTTAATCTTTAACTGCACATATGTACAGAATTTGTACATAGATTTGAGTAGATCCACCTATGATACGATTCTTATGGTTGTGCACCACTTCATTAACATAACTACCATTTGACATTTTCACCCTGTCAATCTTATGATTGGCAACATCGCAGTATAATTTGGTATTTTTTATGACTCCCAGCATCACCTTGTCACACAATCCTAGAGAGAATCATGATATTAATGACGATGGTGGTGATCCTGACAACGCTGCCCTTTTTTCTTTCAGAGGACGACACAGTGGTAAAGGTCCTTCTGCAGCAGTAAGTAACATATTCAAACAGTTTACTGAATGTCATGGTGGTGCTGTTTTTTTCAGTCTCACAGCTCTGTTGTGAGATATAGGCCAAGAATTGTAGTTGTATGCCTCACAGTACTGTATGGTATCAAAGAATGACCCCTCCTTCATAGAAAAATAGACATGTGCTTCTTTTGTTTACTCTGTGCCAAGTCTCCTCTACACTTCATCTTTGTTACTAAGGCACACAATCACATTTTTGTCAGGCATACATTTGGCTGAAAAATTGCAAAGATTGGACCACAACAGAAGCATAAATCCAGTTTGTGGACATCTCTCTCTTATTGTTACTTACTTTTAATGGAGCAACAGTCAAGACTGATGGATGTGCAGACATTATCACAGCTTCTGCTTGTGCTTAGCCTAATTTGTCCTTCAACACTTGGAACATGAGAACTGAATTTATTTTCCCCCCTCAGGTCGTTTTCAATGGTGTATATGCAAATATGAGGATGGTCCATGTCTTGACATCAGTGGTGGTACGTGTTCTGTGTGTCTGTCTAGTCTATATGAGAAGATCCTTCATTTGCATTTTATATATAGTATGTGCTTTTGAGTTTTGTCTTATGTATAGTACTGATACACTGAAGTGAAGCAGGCACAAATGGTCACAGGAAAGCCTTGTGTGAAGCAGCCATGGTAATCATGCTTACTGTAAATGAATTAGCTACAGCAGTGTGTACCGCAGCCTGTCATTCACCACATGCTGTTGTCTCCAAAATGTCTACGCTGCAATAAACAAAGCCTGTGTAATTTGTAGAGACAGCTGGTTGCATAAACAAAACTGAGATTGATCAATCATTTGTTTATTTCTGTTTTGCAGCAGATGGGTTTCTGAACTTGTTTTTTGAATGTGTAAATTGATATTGACACTGAAGTGCATGAGTGTGTGCTGTTTACAGTGAATAATGATAGGCTTACTGATTTCCAGGGGACCAAGTGTGAGCTGAAAGTGAAAAACGGAGCAGTCTATGAAGGCGTGTTTAAGACATACGGTCCAGAGGTAAGGTTCATGCACAGGGTGAAGTTGTTTCTAGGTGCTAATACACAGTCAATTCTATTATTTTCTCATTAATCGTGCTAATGGTTTAGGTTACTTTAAGTACACTGGGAAGATGCTGCCGTGACGGCGTTTAACGACAGCTTCTCCCCAAAGGTGGCTTAGACAAAGATTGCCCTCTCCATCTTTCCTTTTATGGAGGGGAGCTGTGTGGCCCCTCATCTTCCCTTTTAGGATGAAGTATTTCCCAATCCTTGCCCTGCGGGAAAATTTCATTCTGCACAAATGAAGTGCTCAACCCGAGTGATATTAGAAGTTTTATATGCAGTTGAGTTGGCAGAGCAGAGCTTCAACTTAACCTCCTGATCAAACATTAGTAACATACATTAACCTCACATTGTCGCGCTTTTTTGTCGCTAAACAGCAGCAGAACAGATTTCCTACAGACCAGGGATAGGAGACCGCATGCAGGCTTTCATTCAGCTAAACACTAAACTAGCTGATTTCACTGATTTGTTCTTCCCCTCTCGTTGAAGAAAATGATCCCAATATCAGTGTTTTCGCAAATGTTGCTGATCAGTGCCAGCGGGCCCACTGTAAGGTCAAAGGCTGCTGAGATTTCAAGCTTTAAAACCAGTCAAGCCCGTTCCTGTCCGGCGTCCGTGTTTTGGTTGAAAGCGTCGACACTCTCACGTCACAGTCGTCCAGGAAGTTTTATCTCAGTCACTTCTGAGCAGGTGCGTCTTGACCTCTCTGGCCCCCGCTCCTGTCGACAGGCGCGGAGACCAAGAGGTCAAGGAAAGGACAACTAAGAGTGTGTTTTTGCCGTGGTATTGAATCAGGTATTGAGAATCGTGGAATTTGTGGTATCAACTACCACAGTTCTGGCATCGTGACATCGCTAGTCCCTGATGGTTCCTGACTTTTTCCGTTTCCCGAGTTTCCTCTATACAGCTTTAATGCCGTCTTCTCCCTCAGTGTGACCTGGTGTTGGATGCAGCCCATAGAAAAAGCCCAGAGCCAAGCGTAGGTCCCAGGAAAGAGGATATTGTGGAGAGCATCATTTTCAAGGCCTCTGATGTAGTAGTGGTGACCTTCAAAGACGTGGACCTGAATTTCGCCAGGAAAGGTACAGAAACTCTTGGTGTTGATGATTCTTACGTAGGTACATACAGAGTGGTCATTTTACACTCATTTTTCCACATGCCACCATCAATAAATGGGTGCACACACAGTAGAGCTAGGTGAATTTGTCCTTCAGCATGCATTTCACACACATAGAAACAAACATATTCACTATACGTCAAAGTGAATGCCCATCAGTGCATACATACAACTTATTGATCTCATTCAGCCTGTATTTATTGCCGTGATGTCACAGAGGCCGTGCTGTGAGTTAAATCTTGTGCGTCTGCTCTGAGTGGCCAGTCATTGAAGACTAATGTGAAGTATTGATTGGTCAGAAGGTCGCCCTGGCACAGCGAGGACACTCAATAAAGGCTGAATGAGTCTCCTTCATCTAATTCATCTTGACCCATACAATTCTCTTTTGAACCGTGATGGACTGTGTGGGAGGGTTTTTACAATCTAAAAATGAACAGGTGATGAAGTGTCAAGGCTCACTTCATGATACAATGAGACTGTAGTGCCCGGGTGCCATTTCTGACATCACATGATGCAATTGAATTGTGCTATTGTGGACTGACAGATTGGATATTTCACATCGTTGTGCAGCAAAAAATTAAATCCACAAAATCATTGTTTTGGTTATAGATCCACCAAATTAGTTTTTTTTATTCATTACCTGTGGTCAGATAGCAACATGCATCTGATTGATCTATTGATCTTCAGTGTGATAGTAGACCTTTTTAGATAAGAAAAGTAAAGCAAGGGGATGGGATATGTCAAACATTAATCTGCTGAGATGAGACTGGGTGTCATCAGTGTCTATTTTTTATTGATAAATCAGAGTTTTATTTTTCAGATTGTAGGAAGGGTGGTGTGGGGGCTGCCATCTTTTAGTGTGACCACCAGTCAGTCAGTCATTCAGTCTGTCTATCAGTCCATCTTCTGACTCTCTCTCTCTCTCATCTGTCTGTCTCTCCTCTCCGATGGTCTAGTTTCCTCTGACACAGGTAAATTATGGCTGTTTTCTGCTCTCCCTCACCTGTCTGTATGCACACACATACACACCTTGATAAGCTTTTTTTGAAAGATAAAAACAGAATGTGGGGATTTGCCGGGCTTGGGCCTAATCTTTTTAATGAGAATGCATTGATGTCCACATTGAGGCTTAATCATGTGAGGAACATTGCTCTCATAAATCTCTACGTTATGAGTCAAATATTTGACTCTACTCGCTCCTTTTCACCAGATTCTTCATTATCTTTAGGCTTGATGTTGCTTTCAAGGGAGACTTCTGCTGCAGCCTTCCCAGAAGCAGAGCAATCAATTGCCATATCACACAAAGTTTAATTAAGCATTTACTTTGATTATCCCACTTAGTTAGACACACACAACTGCCACATGCAAATGTATTTCATATGCGTCAGAGTGCCCATTTGGCATCATTGCAGCAGGCTGGGGTTCAGTGACTGGCTCATTAATTTTTTGGCAAGGAGAGATATTGCTCACATCTCCTTCCATGTATAAGAAAAGAAAAAAATATACGTTGAAAATAAGAATAACATTGACATTTATAATCTAAACAAGGTGCTCTGCAGCACTCAAATCTCACTGGAGCAGAACTCAGCTCAAATCACAGCTAAGTGTAACAGGAGGAGCGATGAGCACCATGAGTGTGTTTCCATTGAAAGCAACTGATTGCAAACTCATGTTGAGCTTTAGTAACTTGATTTGCTTTCTGGATACGGTATGAAAACTCAGGTTATGCTCAGGTTATGTGTAAATCAGATTTGGGGCCTTGAAGTGCTTTGAAGTCATACTCTTGACTGCTGTCTAAATGCATGTTTGCTTACCCTGCCACTATGCCCTCTTTTGATTTGTATGTTTGTTTTTTGTTGGTTTGTTTTTTTCTTTTTCCTAATTCCAGTCCTCATGATGGACCATGTGCATTAAGCCTGCTATCTACCCCTATTGACAAATTTGAGTGCTTCTAGCTCATTTCACAGTATGGTGTGGATCTGGCATTTCTGAACATGCCCCGCTCCTCTGTGCCAGAAATGCTTGGATGCACTTTGCATTGTGGGATGAGCTGGGAGGCCTGCATGATGTCACTCCAGGTGGCTGATATGCTTTATGCACATAGTCCATCGGTGCTAGATCTGGGATGCGAGAACAGACCTGGGTTGAAATGGGATTAGGTTTCCTTTCAAATACAACTAGGAGTTTTCATTGAGCTTGTCTTTGGTTCAGTTGAGCCAGCCAAGTCGCTCAGAAAGTTCAGAGGAGTAGAGTAAATGTTCCTGAAAGTATGGACTGTTATATTTGTCAGTCTTGGGGCTTTCAGATAGTTGCAATGAAAAACATTTGAAGTATGTATAGTATACACACTATGATGGCGGAAATGTCGGTGTTCATCTCCTCTTGAAATTAAATGCTTTGTTTTTTAAGCTAAAACAGTGTGGGAGTACTTTTTTCGCCTTCTTTACAAGACTCTCACAAACGCATTCGGTTTAGCATCACCAAGGCCAGCTCAAGTGATCACACAGTGTGTGTTATTTATTTATTTATTTATTTTGAAAGGATTCCTTCCCAATCCAGTTGGACCCATGTCTGGTTTGAGTGTGTCTGGTGTCCCACCAATTATCTCCCTGCAGGCCTGTGGCAGCTCTTCAGGCTTGAGCACTTGCCTGCATAAGCAGTGAGAGTGCAACCGTGTGTCAGCATTTGACTGTACAGTATATCACCATGTGTGTGTGTGTGTGTGTGTGTGTGTGTGTGTGTGTGTGTGTGTCTTTGTGTGTATGGATAACTTGTATTTCTCCACGTGGTTGTCTGTTGCGTATAAATGTGTGTTTGTTTGTGTGTGTGTGTGTGTCACAGACAACTTCACAGATGCTGCAGTGAGCGGCAGGATCAACGGAGAGCACAAGGAGAAAGATCTAGAGCCCTGGGATGGAGGGGAGACACACACCTCTGACAGCCTGGAGTCCCTGGACACAGACGTGGTGAGGAGACAGACACATAAACACACTAGGGCTGAAAAATCTAAATATTGAAATTGCAATACGGCTAAGTGCACTATCCAAATTGCAAGAGCTGCAAGTTTTTTTGGATCAAGGCAAAATGTGACAAAATATCATTATAAATGAAGTATTGTGGTGCTACAGAGATGCCCTGGCTTGCAAATTGCATTCTCCCGACGGAAAACCTAATTGTGTGGTTCAGACCACAGCAAAAATCACAACATTATTATCGTATTTTTTCAGTGAAAATTAAAGTTATGGTGCAGAAAATATTCTCTTTAAAATTGTGATTAATATTGCAATTGCAATATCTGTCAAAACAATTGCAATATTGTCTTTTTACTGTATTGAGTCTTGGTTTTTGACTTGGTCTCCCTACCGTCTTTAGTTGTAACACTGAACTGATCTCAGCTGAGTTAAAATGTCTCTATTACAGTGAATGCAACGTCCCTTAATGGTTGAATTAAAGCACGATTGCAGTAAAGAATCGCCTTTTAAGGCAACGGCTTGTGGAACCCATCTGTTCCCTGCCCTAGGATGTTTATGTTCGGCTAATTGCTTGTAACTGATGCTTTAAAAAGGAATATAGTGTATGGCTTGAAGTCATGGTTTGGTTCGCATGCTGTCTTGCGTTTGATGCCTATTATCACTTTGGGCAGAGGGAATGACAGGGACCTTGATGGAAAGGAAATGTGTAGATTTTTTAAATTTATTTTTTTGTTATCTGTCACAGTTTATATTCTCATTTATACATGTTGTCTGTTTTAATATGTCAGAGAAAGAAAGACGCAAAGGAAGTTCCTGTCATGTAATGTACAGTGGTCATGAGTAATTTGTTAATAGGGCTCTGATGTGCCATTCTCCTTCTCTCTCTGTCATTATTAGTCAAATGGGTGGGACCCCAATGACATGTTCAAGTACAACGAGGAGAAATATGGAGTCTTGTCTACATACGACAGCAGCCTGTCCACATATACGTAAGCTTCTCTATTAACACGTCTCGTCTCTGTGTGTCTGCAGCACTGTGCACACAACCATCTTTACAATAGATAACAAGGCAGTGTGTGTCTCTTGTGAGAAATGGGCAGACGCATCTTTCAAGTCCTGGACTTCCACATTCCTCAACATATTCAACCCCAAAAACAGCCCATGCAGCATAATAAAATAATACATATAACTCACTATACAAATAGGTGGTTATTTTCCATGGGGCTCTCAAATTCTGAAATGTGCCACATTGCACTTTTGGAAATGCACCCACAGATTACAGTTACACAAATCACCCAAAGTCTATGTGGGATCTTTGTCCAGTGTGTTCCTCCCCTGCATTATTTCTCCTCAGAGACCTCAGCAAGCTCCAAACCCCCAGACATGCTAGCAAATTAGTTTTACTGTTTTTTAACTGTTGCCAAAAAGGTTATTCTATTCTGCTGGAGATTTAAATTGAAAGAAATTATGTATCACAGGGGTCATTTTTGATGTTTGACAGTTTTAAAATGGAAAACTAATGCAACCATTCAAAACCAAGAAAGTCTTTCTGGAAACCAGAAAGTCTGGAAGGAAATGATGCCTGATTGTTCACTGGCCCTCCCTCAGACGCACACACACACACACACACACCCTCTACTATTACCCTGTTCCCCATTGTAGATCTGTTAAGAATTGTAAAAATTGCCCTCTTGTTATTTCTGTTCTGTCTGTCTTTTGTGTTTGCATGTAATTTGTGTTTGTGAAATGAAAGCAGTTTAAAATTAGAAAAGATACACTGTGTTTCCCAAACTATAGCTCGTTGACCTTCTTCTGGAGGGTTCCCACATGACTTGAGTGGTGGTTAAGAGGGTAGCGATCATTTTTTCCATTTCATATTGTTAATGATTGCTGTCATGGGCCTTAGCAACTGGGGCTTCTCTTTGAACCGTCTCTACAGACCACTTTTACATCAATCAAGAGGGTTTTACTCTTTATTTTTTATTTTATTTTATGTGGGCTTACATACAAAAAGTGTATGACACCGTTTAATTTAGCAGAAGTCCTGGGCTGCATATTTCACTTCAGGGTTAAGTGGTCTCACAATCTTCCAGCCCAACAGAAACGTAGCGTTTCTTTTGACCTTTTCCCAAAAGTCTCTCATTACTGTTACACTATGAACACAAGCCAAAGTCCAGTCCAAAAGATGGTGATTCATTGGTAATTTATCATATTACATAGGTTAAAGATGCACTGATGTTAGGATTGCTTACCTAAAATGTAGAGCATGTCTTGTATCATCATGTGGGTCGCAAATAAGCTGATGACCTGTTTCTACCTCTGCCGATAACAGCTGAGGGGTTTTGAAACGTGTCTGAAATGCCGGGTTGACCCGTTCACACTGAGCTCAGACCTCGGCTGGTTGTGAGATTTTAGGTCAAAGTAGAAGAGATTTTAGTCACTGTTTTGCCCTGCTGCCGTTTCTGACCTCAGGTTCTTTTTTTCCCAGGGTCCCTCTGGAGCGGGACAACTCAGAGGAGTTCCTGAAGAGGGAGGCGCGCGCTGCCCAGCTGGCAGAGGAGATCGAGGCCAGCGCCACTTACAAGGCCCGCGTGGCCCTGGAGAACGATGAGCGCACTGAAGAGGAGAAATACACCGCCGTGGTGCGAGGGGACAGGGAGACACACACACTAAGCAGGTGAGACCAGGACACACACATGCTCGCACACAAGAAAAAAGTAGTTCCAACAAGTGAAATAAATGGACTATAATAGCAGCTATGCCCAAAAACAACTACTTGCATGGTAAAAACAATGCCTGTTTTGGGTCTTGAGAAATACTTAATTGCATGTAACATCGTGCAGAATGTATTCCTCTCATCCATTATCTTGACTTGTGCATGTTTATTTACCAGCTCTGCCTGTGTTGTGCCTGTGCGTGTGTGTGTGCAGAGAGAACAAGTACATTCCCCCGGGTCAGAGGAACAGAGAGGCCATGTCATGGGGAGCGGGACGTCAGAATTCGCCCCGTCTGGTTCAGAGCTCAGCTGGACCCTCGACTCCGCGGCCAGCACCTCACGACTACAGCCCCAGCTCCGGGGCCGACCAGAGGGTGGTAAACGGAGGTATGTGGTGCATCACACACAACCCACTGCTGTTACAAGGAATGATTGCACATTTATTTTGACATGCTGTCCACTTGGTGAAACTATATATTTTTTTAGGCGTTTCATAAAGATAAAATAAACAATCAGAGGAAAACTGGTTGATGTCAGCACTGTGACTGCAGTTTTCTTCAAGAAATCACAGCTGCTCTCCATGCTTGATCACCGATGCAAATGCATTTTTTTTTTGTCTTTACCTTCTGTTTACTGAAAAGCCGGTTGGGAGTTTGGTTTAGAGTTTCTAGGAGATTCATTTGTGTTGGAACTAGGGCTGAGCGATTTAGTTAAAAAAAATCATATTGCAGTTAGTTTGACAGATATCGCAATTACTATGTAATTCGTGATTTTAGTGGGAATGCTAATTTTTGCATTATAATTGATGATAATGATGATGATGATGATGTTATTCTTGCAGGGGTCTATACCAAACCAGCATGTTTTCTTACATGTGGAGAATACTATTTGTTGCCCAGGGCATCTCTGAAGCACGACAATACTAGCATAGCACCATAATAAATTTATAAAACATGACATTATTTACTTTGAGAATATTCTGATAAATTGTTTAGTTGTGTCTAGTTGTATCAGTTTTTATTTTATGCATTTATATTTTTTCCTCATGTAATTTCAATCAGTTTATGCCTGCTTTCCCTTTCTTTCTTATGTTTATTCGTCCTCCACTTCCTACTATTTTTGTTATGTTTGCCCCCCTGCCCTAAAATTGTTTTTCATCTC
Source organism: Holocentrus rufus (assembly GCA_900302615.1). Taxonomy (NCBI): domain Eukaryota; kingdom Metazoa; phylum Chordata; class Actinopteri; order Holocentriformes; family Holocentridae; genus Holocentrus; species Holocentrus rufus. Next base: position 9,147 of record OMLF01026507.1, on the reverse strand, counting down.
TTGTTCGCCATCCTTTACCATTTTCCCTTCCCTCTTTTAGGTTCATCCCATTGGCCCTCACCCTGTCCGTCTCCTTCCTCCCGCCCCCCTTCCCGTTACC
>OMLF01026506.1:0-13919 GCA_900302615.1 Holocentrus rufus | reverse complement strand
CATGGCAGCGTGTTTGAGCTCCACCAGGTCCTGGAAGACCGGGTCGCAGAAGACGCAGCCGGTGTGCTGGGTCTCGCCGGCGGGAAGCGGAGTGCGGGTCTTGTTGAAGTCTACTGCCACCAGAGAGGCATCGCAGGCATCACAACTCTCCTGAGCCACCTGCAGACAGCAGGATGAGAAAAACAACAGCAGAAGAAGCTGTGTTTAGGACTTCCTCTGCAGTCTGGAGAAATCATGAGACTTGAAATAGTGAGATGTTTACAAAACAACATAAAGTATCCAAAATAATGAAAGTGGCTTTGGATTATTTTCTATGAAGTAACAACCTCCCAGAAATGTAACATGCTGTCACTCCCATGTGGACTATAAGAATCTGAAAACTGCTGAATGCATTCTCTTTGTTTTGTCTACAGACAACATGAAATATGGCTCACACTGGTTAACTAGTTTTTTCATGATAGTTGATTATCATGACGAAACAAGTGAACCAGTGCCGACTAATTCTTCAAACTAGTGTACAGAAACAACACAGCTGCTTTATTTTAGTCATCTAACAGATGGAAAAGATGTTTGAATCAATTCTGCTGTCTGCACCAACTCCATACAGGCACAGACCTGTCAGTCTGACCTGCTCCACCTCTTAATGCTTCAAGTCTATTTATTTTAATTATTATTTTTCATTTTTGGCTTAAAATCATTTAAATAGAGTGATTTCCTAATCTCATTCCAACCTGTAAACCGTTGGACCTTGATCCCACATGACTGAGATCCAATACAAAGCAGTGTTTTTACCTGCACCCTATGGGCATGTTCAAAGAAGTGCACCACCACACTGCATTTATTACAGGCCATCCTCCATTTTGGTCCTGAAGTGGGATCCAGCACCAAAACCCCGCTGTCGCACTCCACACACTGTCCAATGCCCAGAGAGTTGAGAGAGTGCTGGCAGGATGGGTGGGTGCACTCATTACATCCCATACCTGGCAGAGCGACAGGCAAAAGAAGAGAGGCAGGGGGAACAAATGATTCACAGATTATACAGATTACCATTTGAAATAAAAAAAGACCATTATTCACTATCCTTTCAACAACCACCACCACAATCCAGAGGCATCAACTCTGGGCCTGGGACCCCACCTTTCTTCATGTCCCGGAAGGGTGGGTTGCTGAAGCAGTAGGGGCAGAGGGGGTAACTCTTGCCCCGGGCGCCTGAGGTCCACAGCACCAGTTCAAAGTCGTCCAGCGGGCAGCGCAGCTCCTTGTACAGCTTGATGGCTCCGTTCTGTGGGAGGCTGTAGGTCTCGTCGCAGTGGGAGCAGTGCAGCCTGCTGGGCTTGGCCTGCACACAGAGGTTGGGATTGGTGATGTGACGAGGGGTGGAAGTAACACACAGCCCAGTATGAATCAGATGAGGCAGGGACCCAGCTCAAAAACACACTCTCTTCAATTCAATAACCAAAGAGCCAAGTCCTACTATACCACAGTACCATTTCAAAAGTGAGTCCAGAGACTGCAAATATTTCAGAAGAAGTTCATCTTCTGGAATTTATCACCAGGGTGCAAACATATTTTTGGTTTAGAGATATATGTTTTCATGTACCAAATCTAACCTCTCATCTTCTCTATAAAGAATCAACAGCATCAGATAAAATCACCAGATAATCATCTCAGCTCAGAGCACTGATTCTTATAAATCACTTTATCAAAGTATAAATTCTCACTGAAGGAAAATGAAGACGCACTACTTTTAACATGTGAGTAGGTACATGTGCTGAGTTCCTTATGTAAACTCTCATCGACTGCCTCGTAATTGAATTAATGCAAAATAGGACAGACGTACATCGACTATTCACATGAGTCACCTCCCCACCACCCACACACACACACACACACACACAAAACAGTGCTGGGAAGTGCAGCACGTGATGTCCTGATGTTACATCTCCCAGCGGACATCATGCAGGGGTTACCTTGTGGTTTGCATGGCAGCATTTCCACCAGAACACACCATGTAACAGTCACACGCAAGCAACTGTGTATTTATTCAGATATAATTAGACTGATGATGACCAATAGATGGGCAGTCTCATGATTTATTCATGAAGTTCCATGGTGGAAAAAGTGACAAAGAAAGCTTATTGGCTTTAGCAGTTAAAAGGTCCGTTTTTGAGCTGGCTGCTAGCTGAAGGCCAAAGCTTGACATCCAGACATCAAGTGGTCAGGAAGGGAACATTAGTGATGCCATGGCATCCGGTTGTACGTCACAAGCAACCACTGTACCTTAAAAAAAAAAAAAAAAAACCTCCAGGTCTCAGTCAGGTGCTGAGTTTTCTGGCTGTCAAATATCACTTTTTGAATATAACTTTTTTGCTTTTTTCCCACAGTTCCTACTGGTTGAGGCCAGAAGCTAATAAGGCATTCATTACTTGATTCCCCTTAAATTAACTCACATACTTTAGTTAAGTGGTAGACCAAAGAGAGTGGAATGGTCACAAAGTTTCCTTGGTGACGCAGTTGACTTGTACTGAAGGGTCACAATGGCTCAGGCTGTGCTAAAGTACTGACCTGGATGTACTTCATGAAGCGGTGGCACTTGCCACAGCGGGACAGGGGTTTGCCCGTGGCAGCAATGGGAGAAAAGGAGACTTCCATCAACTCATCCATGCCTGAAAAACACAACCAAATGTTATGCAAGACAGAGGCTGCTTAAATTTCACTTGGGTTACCTACCTATACAACTGTGATAATGAAATCTATCACAACAATAAACACTCGGCTATACAGTTGGCATTTAGCAGGTTATATGTTCAATTCACTCCAACCACAATAAAATTGGCAAAAATCCCTGTTAAATCCCTGCAACTGCAGTGTGAATACAAATGCATTGAAATGACAAGTTTTAATCACAATTATTTGTTGTATTTGTCCTCTGGTTTGCAGAGCAGTGCATCCAGTAAGCTCAAGGTAGGGTAAACTAAAAGTTCAGTGATGAAAATTTGAACACAGTCATCACTATGATGGAAAAATTATTCAACTATAATTCACACTGTGTCAATCTTCTGTCCAAGCCCAAATGATGGAACTGCTGTATTCAACACACAGTTTTGGCGAACTGTCTTCATAATTTAGGGTTGAAATGTTGTAAAACAGATCAGCAAATGGGAGTAGTGTGCTGTGTTTTGCTTTTTCATGGTCACTACACTCTAGCACCTACTAAAAATCTTCCCTAGGATGTGTGCCTGTCTCCCCCTTTGCTGGACTTCTCCCCAGGCAATATCTTAGCCCTCATTCAGGTAAGACTGACTTACTGCTGATGGAGTCCACAAAGTAGTGAAACTTTCTCTTGAAGATGTCCAGTGTGTGCTGCAGCACTTGTTGGAAGTTGGCCTTGCCCAAGGCGATAAGGTTCAGCTGCTTCTCCACAGCACTGCGTATAGTGGGCAGCACCAGCTCTGCATCTGTAAAACACATCCACATAAACAAAGTCAAAACATGCTAAATCTTCTAACCCCCCTTATATTCTCTAATGGATTGCCTCCTACCAGTCGCACTTATTTAGTGTGTAACTGTGGGTGGACTAATTAACTAACAAAGAGGTGATAATGTGGTGGAAAACCATCCTTGAATAAAAGATTTTTGTGCAGCAAGTCTTTTCGACTTTCAACTTTTCGACTCCACAGGGATGTAGTTTAGAGGGAAAACTGCCTGTGTAGCATCTGCCTTGAAGTCAGTCACACCTGCTCTCAAGATCTTTGACCCATCTCAGGCCAAAAATTACAGACTAGTATTGTTGCCTTTTTCTTTCCAAAATTCTAAGCTTGGTTTGACTCCTAGCAACTGGAGAGGTGAACTGTCTTCACATTACACACTCTCCACTGGAGTCCACCAGGGCTCTGTCCTGGAGCATCTGCTCTTCTTTCTCCATACTAGTTTGCTTAGCCTTCTTGTCACATACCACAGCCTCTACAATTTCTATGCAACTAACACTGCCTCATCCTCAGGTTATGTTGTGTATCTTTTGTCAACCTTGGCGCCAGAATCTGCAAACAGCTAATTTCAGTATCTTGTAGAGACGACCTCAACTGGAAGTTAAGCACTTGCCCAGTCAATGTCTTGGTAGAAATAGCTTTCTCAGTTCATGTCCTGTCTTATCTACAGAATTTATACAGTGACTTTACTTCACATTGAATTGCAGGCATAATGTAGTATTTAACCATATTAAAGTTGGAAATCTGAATTCCTACTTATTCTAAAATGGAACCTATGTATTTCAGTGAACTAGTCTGTTTTGACCAATCCCATACCCCAAATGGCCCATCAGATGGCACCTCCCACTTCCTGCTTCCTGTTGAATGAAAAACATTCTACAAACCTGTAGACTCAGTGGAATGCACTGTTACAAAACACAAATAAACACATAGGCAAACTGTATCAGCAATGACCTGTCTTGTAGTAACCATGTACAAGGACAATGCCGAGGTTTGTGGGCTTTAGCTTGCGTCCATTCTCTACTGTCACATAGTTCCTCTGGCAGATGTTGTTTATGTGAACCGGGATGCTGGCATCAGTACCTGGAGGAGGGAGGCAAGGGGGCAATATAAGATTTGTTGGCTATAGTGTACAAACAGCATAGACATACATAGCCAAAGCAAAATCAGTCCTTGTTCCTGTCTTTGCTTCTTTCTTGCATTCTCTCTTTCTTTGCATACCGATGCCATGTTTCTCCATGAGTGTGATGAGCTCTGCTTCAGTCAGGTAGTCCGGGGGACTGGTCTGCTTCTCCACCAGCTTGATCTCATCCACTGTGAAAGTGTCTCCACGCTCACAAGTTGGCATGGCCTCCTCCTGTGGGATGCCTTGCCACGGCATCACCTCTGTGTAACCTGGGCACAGATTATACAGTTTTTATAGCCAGTGTATGTGATTCACTGCAGAATATTGCCAACTCCACTGCCATTATAAGACTAGATTTGACAACAGTAATTTTTTAGTTGCGCTCCAGGTTGACGAATATTTTGTATGAGGAAATTTGATGTTGCAGAGGCACAATATAAACCAAAGGCACGCAGACATAATCCCATAACAGATCCTGCAAACTGGGAATTGATCACAACTGTTTTCTGTCTCACACATACACCTAAAAACACATAAATACCATTTCTAGTAATTGCCTGAGTAACAGATATGTAGAGGTCAGCTGACGGTCTGGCCAGCAACTCTTACCTGGTGACAGGAGGGTTTTGCCACTGCATGAGAAGCCCTCAGTACCAATGGTGAAGTCAATGGTGGTCTGCAGGTACTTGCAGTCTTCGCTGACAGTGGCAATGAAATGTCGTGTGATGTATTCATACAGCTGCCAGCCGTCACTTCCTGTGAAGTGGGCAAGATCAGAAAGCTCCAGGCGTAAGGTTTAAAATATGTTAAATTTATGGTCTAAATCTCTCTCAGTCCCTACAGCAGCAACTATGTGGATTGCTATTCGGGTGAGGAAGCCCCTACTCAAGAGGTGCCTCTGAAATGTGTAAGAGTACATCTGTCTCATGATGACATGGAAAAGAAATGAAGACCTAATTACACATTGTCAGGTTGTCTGCAAGTTCCATTAAGTTGAGACTTTTAAATGCTTTTTTAGTTAATGATAAAGTGAAAGTCAAGTCAAATTTGCCAGTGAAGCAAATGTGAAAATGAAAACAATTTTACAGTTATCAGAATAACATGACAATGCTGATCTCTCACTGGAAAAACAATGCAGATTATGTTTAAGCTATCAGCAATTGAATTTTAGATTTGAAAAGCTATCTACAACTGCATTCAAGACTTTTTAAGGCCTTGAATTTAAATAATATAAGACATTTTGACTGTTGGATGCCATCCCCAGCTCATGTCATTATTAATAGGTATTTAAGACTTTTTTAAAACTTAGACATAGATGAAATATACAACAAAACGTATACAGAAGTACGGCTAACCTAGCTCTCCCTCTGAAGCAGCACGCATGGGGGTGATGGGAGGATGGTCTCCAGCATCTGTTCCTTTCCTGGGTCGATTTAATCCAGCTGACAACAGAGCTTTCACCTGATGGAAAGGTAAAACTTTTTCTCAGAAACACAAAGTGGCTGTGTATCCAAATTCAGAATTTTGTTATGTTGCATAGTGCATACCCATGAGTATATATACATTAAAGGCCCATGAGTGCCTCCACATGTCCATGGAAAGTCTTTAATTTATCAGTTGATGAAAGTGTTTTTTTTGTATCCTAGGTCCCATGATGGTCCTCACCTCCTGTGCCCAAAGGGGGTTGTTAGTCTGTTGCTTCAGGGTTCCCTTGAGGTCAAAGTTCTCGGGATAGTGGGTGGTCTCAGTACGTGGGTAGCTGATGTAGCCCTGCGTGTACAGGCGCTCTGCAATCTGCATGGCATGCTGGGGACCCATGCCTTAGATATCAAAAACATCACTCATGTTTTTCCTTTCATAAATAAGAAAACATGGCCTAAAGTCTGTCAATATGCCGAGAAAAATCAAACATCATGAATGAATTTGGATGCGGCAGACGTGAAGACTGTCAGTGAGGAGTGACGTAAAGTGTTACCATGCAGTTAGGAGATTTACCACTGGCTGGGACAGTGCTTGAATTAAAGCTGAAGCACAGATTCACTAAATATTTTTACAGGGAAAAGAAAGCCAGAACAGAAAGCCTCTTTGCACCTGTCATGATCATCCATATATGACATGTGAACTTCATTATTTTGCCCACATATTTATTTGGAGGCGAGGTTGTGGAAATCAGCACTACGCCCAATTCACTTTACAGCACAAACTCTCCCAAATTACTGTTGGCCAGAATGGCTGCTCTCATTGCTTCAAGATGCAGGCATTGTCATCAGCACGTCAGAGAAGGGACAGGCTTTTCTGTCCTCAAATTTCAGATTATATCAGTGAATGCTAAAATTATAAAGCCGCTTCAGGGCACAAAGAGTGCAAGCCTTGGTGGATTAGTCTTACAAATAGAGCAATTTGCGCTTGCAATTGATGATGAAGGAGGCCTATTAGCTTGCCTTGTGTGCTATCTGAAAGCTTATTTGCATCAAAACTTGATTTGCATAAATGTCTTGGTAAGTAATTAGTAAATATTAAATGTAATAGTAAACAAAATCTCAAAACAAAAACTGTCTCTTAGCTCAAATGATTGAGATGATTGAGGCCATCTGCCCTTGCAATGCAAAATGAGTGAACGTGGATCTCATTTTCATTTACTATTATCAAAGAGTCTTACCCATGCTACTGTTTAGAATGTATTAAGCTACTATACATCTTGAGAAGCATGTGTTCAAGTGTTACAATGATGTTCATGCACAAGATTTTCCAAGATTTTCCACAAGATTTTTCACATTTGTGATTCACAAATGTGAATCCCAACACCAAGCTAAGATTGACTTCTGTCGGCATTTTCTGTGGCTTGCTGAGACCAGGACAGTCTATACCCAAACACTGTTTAACTAAAGCCTGAGGCTGATGCGAGAGAAAGATGGGAAACAAATGAGGCCAGTTGGAGTACATTTGCAGCACCAGAGACTTAACTGACTGTGAACTTACCTAGAGCAGAGCTGGCCACTCGCAACATCTCTACTGTGTTCAAGGCCTGTGGCCTCTGCTTGGCCTTCTCCTTCTTACTCACCGACTCCACCTGTAGTTAAGGGCAGAGTTACACAGCATGAGACAGAGGTCAGTGAGGTGAGCGCCAAATCAGTTTGAAATTGCAGTTGGGTGATTGGAGGATTGCTTCCAGTTCAGTCAAAGCCAGAATCCTAACATCTTGTGATCTTGTTACCACAGCAACAACTCTGCAAATCAGAGTTTTCACCTGATGATGAACTCATTTCCAAACATACCTGTGCTCCTCCTCAGATACAATAAATAAGGGTTATTAGCAATAGGCAAACTTTTAGAAGAGAATACATCTTAAAACATTTTACAGTTAAACGTATGCACTAAAAATAAACACTTTTATGTAGCTTGTTAAGAAAAAGATGACATTGGTTATATACATATAAAACCCAGAACCAATAAAAAAAAATGTAAAGGTAGAACCAAGCTAAATTAGGTTGGTATATCAGCTAGACCAAAACTGACTAACCGAACTTCATTGTTCTGAAGTGTCTGATTGTAACTGCATCTATGGAACCACATAAAAAAGTTTCATCATCCTATCCTGATGGAGCGTTGTCCTTTAGACACACAAAAAATAGAAATGTCTTGAGAAAAACTGTACACTTTTAAATTTATTATTTTTTTTGTAGTTACATTTGAGCCAACTTTGTAAATGATAATTAATTGAAGTTAGAATTAACTTCACTTTAGTGGAAACTTGCCTTAGATCTTACAAGCAGAGAAATTTAGCTGAACTGTGATGCGATATGGGCCATAGGTGCAACTGTAGCCTAGTAACACATTTACTTTATCTGCAACTTTGTGCTGCAATTGCTCTCTGATTTTAGCGGTTCTGGTTGCTTAGCCACAGTGAAACAAGCTGTTATCTCTTAAGTCACAGTGTTGTGCCAGCCAATCAAATGCATGCTGATCCTGGCTTTGACTCTCTACTCATATTCACTTTATTTCAAAACATGAATGAGCAGTTATCTAAGATAACTATATCCAAATCAATCCACCCCCTTGGGCGAGGAGCTGAGTTAGCCGGATGTGGATTAGCCAGATCGTTTGAATCAGCTAAGATCAAAGTAGCCTGGATTTATTAAGTGACGTATGATGAATGGGGCCCTGGACATTAAAAGGGCTTCCAGGGAGAAAACATTCTACGGTACTGAGCTCCGCTCTTACCCGGGCCTCCCTGGAGGTCTTGGCCAGGTTAACAAACATCTGACCCACTTCCCTGTCGAAGACCCTCACTCTGTTCCAGTCCAGCGTCAGGGGGCTGTCCTTTCCTCTGAACACCTGACACAAACACAGCATATGTCACTATGCACATGTTGAGTCAAAATATTAGCATTATCACAGGGGACTTAAACTGGGGATCTTACCTTTGCCTGCAGGACCCAGTATGTCTCTGGTTTGAAAGACTGGATCTTGTCATGGCGCTCCACACAGAAGCCTAAGGTTGGGGTCTGGCAAGGCCCAAATGAGATCAGGGAGGAGTCCAGGTTGCCATACTTACCTTGGAAATACTTGGTCTGGAATCTGAAATATAGTAGACCAACAAAGCAAAGGTAAATGTCAAGTTCATAATTGTCACCGAGCAACTGTAATGAAACTCATGAACTAGGAAATGGGGTTCTGGCAGTGGTTCGCAATCATAGGCTATCATCACCCCACTGACATGGTACCAGTCCTGGTGCTGGACTGGTACTTGGTTCAGCCCTTCTAAGAACTGGCCTGCGCTTACACCAGCTTGAGAGCTGAACAAAAGATGACATCACAACTCCGGATGTTGACGTTTTCTAAAGACCCGTCCACTGCTGCATTTGTGTTGTGTTCTTTCTTGTAGTCCCTGTATTCCTTCTCCATTTTTTTCAACTCGTTGGTTCATGGTCCAAATAATACCAACTTTCTCCGGCTCACTTCTAATTTCCACGTATGCTTTTTGACTTTTTTGTGAACTTTCAAACCTGTCCTGATTTTTCTACTGCACCATGTTTCCAGTGAAGCGTTCACGTCTTTGACAGACCACCGACTGCATGTTTTGAGTGACTTCACTCATTTTTTCTTGTGTTAAGCTATCTTTGTTGAAACTGTAGCTAGGTGATTTTTAAAAATGGTGGCTCAATTAGTGTAAACACCCCAATTAGTGTACCCCCACCTTGCAGCCACTTCTATCAAAGGTTCCTTGGCTGCAGACCAGCAAGTGTTTGGTGCTGGCAAAATTAAGCCCTGACCTGATCTTCGTGGCCGGTTTCCTTGTAAAAACATTATTCTCAAATCGTCTTGGAGAGAAAAAATTTCAAGAAAGCGAGAGCAGCGAGTTGGACCGCTTGAGACGGACTGAAGTGCAGAGAATATTTATACCAAGAATATTTTTGCCATTTTAGAGAGACTACAGGAGAGAAAATCATCTATATATCATCTATATATATATATATTTTCTAATGATCTTCTCTTTGTAATTTGTTTTGCAATGAATCCCGAGGCTTCCCAATATTCATATCAAGCCAAGCAACATGAAAGGGATTGGAAACCTAAACACGCTTTCTCAGCTGTTACCTGCAATCTGTCTTTTGCCTGTGATGTACCGCACAACAATGTCAGTCATTATCTCAGCACTTGAGCACATATGTAAACTTGATTGTATTTCAGACTCTAAAACTGGCTCACTGAGTTTTCTGTTGCTAAAAAAATTCAGCGAGTAAAAGGCATTGGATGAACTGTAATGTACCAGAGTACAACTGTGTGGTAACATTTGGAGAGCTCACAATAGGTAAAGCTTACAAAATTATTAATGACCTTTCTCATCCATTACATAGAGAATCTGAACTTTTACCTTCAGGGGGAAATTATAGATTACCACAGACTAGCAGAAAAATTGCTAAGAAATCTTTTTACCCAGGCGCTATGAAGGTCCTAAATGAAACTAGGATCCACACCTAAGTCTACAGATACAGATACAGGGTGATGTTCCTGAGGCTCTGCTGCATTAGGCCACTTTATTTTTAATGTGCATTCATAAGCGGCTCAGGATGACGTTTTGGTATGAAATGAAGATGTAACTTTTCAACTCATTAATCCAGTTGAATCGTGTTTGTTTGTTTGTTTTTTGGAATTATAATCTATCTGTTAGATATTACACCAAACATGTCAATGAGGACACAAGAACACATATTAAGACCTCAGTTTTTCACTCCAACCAAACACAACAGCAGCCGATCTCACTGATTAACAAAGTTTTGCAGATTAAAACCAGAGAGGAGGAATTAACCCGTGAAAGAAGTTGCTTTAGTATTCGGCTGGAATGAAAACCTTGAGATTCTTGGCCTCCTTGGACCACTGTTGAAAACCACACTGGGCTTGGTGCCTTGCTGCAGAGAGGTGTACCCATTAATTGTGTGGCTGACAAGATTGCAATTCAAGTCTTCATTTATTTGTTTCTGAGTGTATTTGTTTGTTTAATCCCTGAATGGGAGCTAATGAAAGCCATCTTGACAAAAAACACTTCCCTCCAAAATAGGTCTGGTACAGCAGTGGAACAGCAGCCTTGCAGAACCAAAGCATCTGTGGTTGTGGATAGCAGCATACCGGGTGAAGGCACAGCCGATACGCAGGTCCAGCTCCTGACGGGCATCAACTGACAAGGCTTCGTTGCGGTTGGGCTCCCCCAGGCGGTTCATGGCGTTCCAGATATCAGTGTCGGTGATGGAGCTGAATTTTGCCCGGTAGACGCTGCGTTCCCTGCCATGTGTCTTGTTCATCACTGGCTGGATGGCATCCAAAACCTGGGAAGCAAGAGAAATGATGAATGAGCACTCAACAGATAAAAATATAAGTGGCTATGTTTATATGTGAGGTAACCGAGCTATTGTCCACAAAATCTTTGATACCCTGTGACTGAGTTTTGCTTCCATGACTAAACCAGCTAATGGAACACCCTCCTTTCCTCTCAGACTGAGTAGTATGTTACTTCTAATACAGGGCAAAGAGCAAATTAGATGTGGAATACTGCCACTTCCTATTGAAACAGGACGTTTTGCTGGAACTGTTGCAGAGGAGAGGTTTTGTAAATTGTGTGATCTGAACGTCATGGAAGACAAAGTATATGAGCAACTTCAGAGAGACTTACTCTATAAAGAGAATCCCATGGTGGACTTTATTGCAATGAACAACGCTGAAATCCTGAAATGGCTCTTTGAAAATGAAATTTTTAGTTTAGCAGATTATTTGGAAAAAGCATGAAACTTAAGGAAACTTAAGGAAATCTTTTTTATAGTCTTCTTTATACAGGCTGGCGTTATGTCTAAAATTTTTGGTGTGGAACACAGGTCCTCAACTTATTATCGTTATGTTGGTTTGGTGTCTTATAACCCCATCTGGGATGGGCCACTGTGTGGCATGACACAGTAATAAAAATAAACTTCAAACTTCTAGTAGGATATCGAAAATCCAAGACGATATTTAGTCTTATATCACGATATTGATATGATATCAAAATACTGCCCAGCCCTAAACTCACCTTTTTCTAGCCCTGTTTACAAGCATTAACCCACAACCAGATTACTTTGTATTAGAGTTAAGAATTTAATTCCCCGTCCATATACATAAACACAGTCATTAAACTCCTAGCACAAATTGTTAAACCAAAGATTTGCAGAAGAGCTAAAGCAGGTCTGCTTAGTTGCATTAGCTATGATAATATAAGGTGTTAACAACTTTGAGTTTCAACACAAAGAAAAACAAAATCAGTGTCATTTACCTCAAAACAGATGTTCTCGCCTTCTTTATCGCAGTCCAACCATAAAACCACAAAGTCACAGCCTTTGGCTTCAACCTGACATGAGGTAGCACCACAAATGTTAGAACAAGTGTGGAAGATATAATTCAAGTCATATTCCAAAGACAAATTCTAGAAATGGTGCAAGCAATCAAACGTTGATTGTTGTTAGTCATGCAAGGTTTGATAGGATTGCTGATCAATACCAATGACAAAGTGATTCCTTTTCAGCACAGTTGCTGAGCTACTTGTTGGAACATAAAGACCTTAAGCACGCTTGGATCTATGGGATTAACATTTATTAGGCCAAGTTTTCAGGCGACTAGACCTTCATCAGAGCATACATGTTACACTACACAAAATAGCTAAATAAGTAGGTCCCATTAGTCATGATGTCATTTGTTTCTGATTTGTTGGCATTTTTCAGAGTCCTGGTTCAAAAATAGATCCATGGGAGAAAATAGTATATGGAAGAAATGAATTGGTTTTCCTAATTCCTTTGATGTTTTTACATTTGTTTATATGAGAAAAAATAAAACAAATGTCCATTTTTATAACCCCCAACAGGTGTACTTTAGAAAAACTAATAAAAACTAATTAGTAATTGCTAAGGGGTTAGCCACATGATGACCCTACGCACACAACCACAATCGTAGTGATTCTCCTCTTAACGCTTCTGTTGTCATCCTTGAACAAAGATAACAGATTAACCAAAGAAACAGACATGTTTGCTAGCTAACCAGGTATCTTCTATGGTTCAGCAGCAAGCCAGAATTATTCTAGACGCAAATTTATCACGTAAAGCTGGTCATGGAACAGCAAGCTACGTATTTAATGTGCACCCAAGTTTTAGCTTTTCGTTAGCAAAATTATTATTTGGGTTGGAAAGTGGAGGCAGAATTTAGTGGATACAGTCCCATTGAAGAGAGAAGCGTGTGCAACATACAGGCTTACAAACCAGCTTAAATCACAGACTGTGTGGGATTTTCTCCACAGAGAAAATGCACTGGATTCAGAATTTAACACATTTCAAAAATAATGAAATAAGTTTTCCATAACATTACATTTTACATCTAAATAAGGGATGAGCTTGTACAGAATAGCCCATTGCAGATCATTTATCACAAAAAGCTTTGATTTTAAAAAATTCCACATTCTTGTACAAATGACAAAACCCAACAATGTGGTAATTTTTAACAGTAAAAACAAGTTACTACATAAATGGTAAATTACACTATTTCCTACATGAAGTATCAAAGCTAGCATCAAATATTGCATAACAGCAAATAGCGTAAACAACACTAATGTGTTTTTGCCACCATCTCCAACTCTTTACAAAAGCTGCAAGTGATTCTAACTCGCAGGCCAAATCAATTAATCGGTATCCCTGTAATCATTAGGTACCAACGCTACCTGGAGAAACTTGACCATGTTGAGTTTGGGGTTGGCCTCCTTCTTCTCTGTCGGAGCTTTGCTAAAAAGTTCAGCA
>OMLF01026503.1:25302-61188 GCA_900302615.1 Holocentrus rufus | reverse complement strand
GATGGAAGGGAGGGGGGGGGTGGAATGGTGAGATGTGCTGCACTCTTAGTCTCTAAATCCAACTTATGCCTCTTAGAGGGCTGATCAAGTAAGGACATGGGGCTTGTTAGGTTAGGCACTATGGTTAACAGGAAATGAGAAGTGCTGAGAGAGGATCAGCAGAGAGAGAGAGAGAGAAAGAGAGAGAGAGATTGCTGAAAGAGATAAGCAGTGATGGCAGAGTAAGGTTCAGTGTCAGAGAGAGCATACATCACTGAAGAAAAAAAAAAAAAACAGGAGCACGGGTTTTGAGCTCTGAGTGCTCACGGCATGTAAGAGGGAGTAGGTGTACATGTGTTTTTAGCATGTGGTTGGTTCGTAGCACAGGCGTGCGTGTGTATGCTCTGCAGCACGAAACCCCGGGTCAACACATAATCAGGGGAGTAGTTTTCAATTGTATGAGTCTGAAGACTTTTCTGCTATAAAAGAGATGAGGGGAGCGGATCAAAGCAGTTAAGTCAATACTCGGTCAATCAGCCTAAGTCCTATTATTCAGAACAGATGGTGTTTTCTCTGCAGCATCATTTGGGAACAAACCTCTACAAAATAACACGACAATATAAACATATGCACAGCCTGCAACAAAAAAAAACTCCTAGAAATGCAGTTTTTCCCCCCTTAGGCGAGGCAAATATTGTGAGAAGGGTATGCTGTGTGCTTTGAGTAGCACTTGTCTCAATCCGTAAAGAAGATTTCACGCTAAATGTTATGGCGTGATCGAGCATCTTTCTCTGAGGTATGTGTGGAGCAGCTATCAGCGAAGTAAGCCCCGTGGGCCCCGGCTGGCCTTTTGCAATCTTTGATGTGACCTGAGGACACATTTCCAGTGTGTAATGCCGACAAACAACAGAGTGCATGACTTTTGCACTTCTGAGGGAAATATTTCTGTTGGTCGTTGGTCTGCTTTTTACTCTCATACTCTCTCTCACACACACACATCCACACACACAAACACAATTGACTGACACTATTTCCATATATATGCACATATATAGTGTCAGTCAATCGTTTTTCCACTGTTTGTACGTGGAGATGCTTATGACTCAACAATAAATGAGATGTGGTCTTTAAATGGCAGAATAAATGCAAATCCCAGCCAGTGTATTTGGATTTTTCATATTTGGGATATGGGCTTATCCCACTTATTATAAATGGGATATGGTGTTTCCATTAGCCAATTCACAAAATATTTGAACATGCTGAATATAAACAGAATATTAATGTGAATTTAAACCCATTCAATAATGTACCTCGCTAAGCTGAGATGCAGTGTCGCTCTCACTTCTTTTCCAGTCTAAAAGGATCCAATGTTATTGTGATAAAGGAAAAAAATGCCTTTTTAATTTAATTGTGAACTACATTTTGATGAATGTGACATGTAGAAAAATCGAACCCATCTTTAAACATAGTGGCAAATTTGTCTCAGGAGTGAATCACTGTGTGTGTGTGCATGATATTAGTTCTGGATACATGTTCCATATGAATTATGTCCACAATCATTCATTTACAAAGTACAAATGAGCCACTATTATTTTGTGGAAGTATTAAATAGCAGAAAATGCTCACTTTGCATTGGGGAGAAGAAGACCTCAGACATGGGAGCAGCCTTGGTCCATTTGTACAGAGGTGCAGGTTTGCCGTAGCTTGACTGACAGCTCAGAGTCACGTTGCCCTTCAGCACTGGACTCCCTGTCATTGTGCACACTGGAGGAGAGGGAGGGACTGGGGGATGAGAGAGAGAGAGAGAGAGAGGGAGAGGGAGAGAGCAGTAATACAGTAATATTAAGATGATTTAGGTATAAACGCAAATTAGAAAGTACAAATGGAGGCTTAGAAGTGAAATGACCTGCCACTGACCCCGTAAGCTGTAAATACAGGGTCAAGAATGTGGCACATTGTAGCTACTGTACATGACATTATGAAAAAGAAATGCAGTGTTCCCCTGTTTGCATCTGCTGCTGCTAAGTGGTGACATAACTTGAGACCCAAGTGCATGATTTCCAACAGGTCTTGGCCTAACAGTAGACACTCTATAGACTAAATCCTTATGTTCAGCATTTAGCTTGGAGCCGACTGGATTTCCATATCCAACTAGTGTATGAGCTTTCAAGTCAAACAAAAAATAAGATTAAAGATTATGGTCCGGCGTACAGCTCTTGCAAACAATACACAGATTTAAATAAATCTGTGTATTGAACTCTGACACACCCGCACTGAGGGAGGAACTGTGAATGTGTCAGTTTCCCACTTGCTATCAACAAAACACGTAGCAAAATGGATTCATGCAATATGATAACCTCATCTAATACTACTTTACCGTCCAGATTCCTCTTAGATCTAAATGCTTTAATCCTTACAGCGTGCACATCGCCAGCCAATATGGACAAAATCTAACCTTTCAAATGCCATTACCTTTGACATTAAGGCGCATCTCCCCGGAAATGCCAGGACTTCCAGGGATGATGACGCTGCAGCTGTAGCGTCCAGAGTCGGATTCTTGGGTGTTGTTGATGTAGATGGTGAGGTTGGCGGAGGGCATGGCCACACTGAAGCCAACTCTTTTGGTGAACTCGTTCTGTCCATGCCCAACCTCACCTGAGCTAAAGTTGATCACCTGCAGAGATCCGGAAACGCACAAGCAAACATAACGTGATTGCAGTGTTAATTAGAAATGATTACATTAAAATTTTTGTAGTATGGGGGGGATTATTATTTTATAATACACAATATAGTTTGAAGATGGTATTTGACATCTCCCTGTGACACCGCTCAAATGAAATACCTCCGGTTTTATTTTATTTTTTTTATAGGCATATTAAGATGCGCAGATTAACCATATAACAGAATTCAACGTCCTTCATAAAGATAATCCTCATATGTATGTACAGATGGTGGATGTTGAATTTTTAGGCTGATTTTCTGGTTGAGATAAGCTCACAGGCAACAGACAGTGAAACTACTGAGATTATAATAATCACTGCAAAGACAGCACACACTCACACTGACACACATGCACGAACACACACACACACACACACATACAGTAAATGCACATATGTACAGTTTCCCCCTGCAGATTTAGGATACATACAGGATATGCAGTACATGCAGAGCTGGAATGTCATTAGTGGCACCCTTTATTGCGTTAATATTGTCCTTCTTTCCTTTTGCTATATATTAGAGACATCAGCAGTGGTGTTGGCAGTAATCCTAATCTCTGCAGATCAGCATCTCTTTTACCTTCCAGATCATAGATGTGTTTCTCAGGATATACCAGTATTGCGCATTAGTGAAAAGCCGACATCCTCACGCGTAAATTCAGAGGTGGCACGTCTAGCATGTGCAGCCGTGGCATGTATTGTACATCCTGCCTTGGCTGAAAAGATAGGTTGGATCTAAAATAAGAAATCCAGCAATGAATCTTTCATTAATCTGGGACAACAGAAGGAGCAACAACAGGTCAACAGGTTTTTTTCATGTGTTTTGCTTGTTTGCAGAAAAGAAAATGAGATACACTCTAGTTTTTGGAAGATAGTGTAAGGGTCAATGATAATGTGATGCTTTTTTGATCCTTTAAGGAATCTGCCCCCCACCTCACCCACTCTCACATGATGTCAGAGCAGCAACAGCACCTTTGGGTTATTTTTTAGGGATTTTCAGTGCCTTGCTCAAGGACATTTCAGCAGCATAGAGATGAGCCAACATAGGGGAACGAGGTCAGAAGTAACTATTTACATTTACTGCAGTGACTGTGATTGAGTAGCTTTTTTGTGTGTCCTTATGTTTAGCATTTTTGAGTATTTTTACTTTTACTCAAGCACATTTTTGATGAAGAACTGTACTTTGTCAGAATTTAAATCACATCTATTTAAGAGTACAGATTTTGTAGTTTCTCTGCTAGCATCAGAACCTAAGACAATGTAAATGAATTGCGGAGCCATTCACAATGAATTGTTAGCGAAGAAGTCAGGAATAATCTTTATCATGTCATTTCAATTTTGTCCAATTAAAAGAATCTCATCTGAACTCTGTACTCTCGTCTTTTAGAATCACATGGGAGATCGCATGCAACACTGTTCTCTTTTCTTTTTCTTTTCTTTTTTATCAGAACAAAGGCATCCTATCAGGGAGTAAATTACACCTTTTATACATAAACAGTGCAACACCATATGGTATCCCTGCAGGAGTACATAGTCAAAATATTTAAATACATATAAATGCAATACTCAGGCCATTCACAACCAAAATACCTACAAAGAGGAACCCACTCTGTTCTCTTTTCTAAAAAGTAACTCAATAACTTTTATTCTGACTACATTATAAATGATCTCCTTTTTATTTTCACTCAATTACATTGCCACCCAGTACTTTTACTTCTCCTTAAGTATAAGTCAAGTAATAATACTTCTACTTGGGCAGGATGTTTTCATAGTTTTTCCACCACTGGGAGTGAAAATGTGTCTTCTGAGGATGATGATGAAGATGGTCTCCCCACTAACTGCATCACCTTACTGACACACACAAAACAGCTATATATTATGAATTTGTGTTTCCCATTTTGACTCACTCACCTGCTTGGATTCGTTTCCCATGAACTGCCAAATGACAGAGTTTTTGGCGATGTCTGAGTTGGGGCTGTACCAGGCGTGCAACACCACCATCTGGCCTTTGATCACCTCCATCTCTCTTCTGGGTATCTCCACCCTCTGGGTGTCACCTGGAACAGAAACACAACCCAGGACACACAGGGTTCAACAACGCTCAGCTTGATCAAATGAAACCAAACCGGACCACGCTGGTCACACACACTGTTGTGGCTGGAATTATGCTGGCCACCAGAAAATGAAAAGGAGCGATCAGTACAAGAGTGGTATTAGCGAGCTAAGTAGAAGAAAATAGAAATTGAAATGGAAAACAACAGTCACGCAACAAACTCATCCAACTGTCATCAAATTGACCCACGCACTGTAACTGTGGTATTAAGTCATCTGCTATACTCATAGATGAACATCGAGGAAGTGAAACTCGTTCAATCCTAAATACCACTTAGGCCCCCTCTTTGACATCTTGACATCTGCATCAACCTTTAAACCTCTGTCAACATTCAACTTGACATCTGTATCTTTAAATCCCTGTATACATTCAACCTCCCATAATCCAACACGTGCTGGCGGTAATCCAACAATTACTAACATGCAAAGCCCCCGATCACAGAGCAGCAGAAGAAGACGAAGTGAGCACACTGGTTAAGATCAGAAGCAGAATAATGACACGTGCCTTGACCAGTGTTGAATAAACATGATAGTTATTAATATCTGAATGAAACGGATCGTCCCACAACTGAGACGGAGCACCGAGCTGCACTCGGCATGGGCATCGTTCACTAACTTCCACATGTAATAGTTCTTCCAAAATCACTTGAGATTTAACATCAATTTCTATTTCATTTCCATTACACCACACCGATGTGCATGTAACACTTCCACAGTGTTTGCAAAGACACTTCATTCTCCAGCAACACGCTTCCCAGAATACAAGAGCAATAGGCCACTGCACACAGCAAGCAAATCTTATCTCATTTTCTAGGAGCATGTGAGCGTGACTTGAGCTAATCTTAAAAATTAGAGATGATCAAACAGCCGGAAAAAAGCATTTAGCTAATGTCAAGAAATTGAGTTGTATGGATTATCAAAAAACAAGATAATCTCAAGCATTTATGTTGATTGCACAATGTAAAAATTTATTTCTAGAATGTTTTTATTTCTGTCTTTGTGGTATGCGAAGATAGAGCAAAGTTCAGAAATACCAAGCTAAAAAAATATAGAAATATCTGCAGCAGTCAAGAAAAAGCTTGGATAACTTCTACACAGGAAACATGAAGAAAGAAGACAAGTGGAAAAGAAGAGGCAGAGAGCAAGATGTTCAACTCACAGGGTGCCCAGTCACCTGACCCGGACAGCTGAAGTTGGATCCACTGATCCCAGCAGTTGGTGTCTTCCTGTGTCGCCAGTTTGAAGCTTGGTCCAGACTCACACACAGACTAAACCAGAGCAAACAAGCTGCCCACAGACCACAATAAATCCTCCAACGGCAGAGAGCACTAACACTTGTCAGGAGGGTCCCTCATAGACTCAGATGATTTAGAAAATGCATAGATAAAAAGAGAGAGAGAAAGAGAGAGAGAGAAAGGGGGGTGGGAGAGAGTGTGTGTGTGTGTGTGTGTGAGAGAGAGAGAGAGAGAGTAATTCACAGGCAGGGAGCACAGACCTCTGCACATCTGTTGGCCGAGCACGCCTTCCTTCTTTTTCAGACAGAAAGCGTATGCAGCCGGGAGAATTAGGCGATTGGTGGTAGAGGTGGGGCGGGGGTGGCACAGATGAAGAGGACCAGAGTGTGTGTTTATGAGCGAGCGAGCGAGCGAGAGAGAGAGAGAGATTGTGTGATTGCGTGTGTGAGACAGCAGTGAGGCAGACAGACAGAGGGAGCGACAGAAGAATCTGCTTTTAGACTTATGCCGAAGCGACATCGACTCCATGCCTTCTTATTCCTCCTGAGGTAATGTGACCCCGCTGCTGTGGCGCTCCCGTCCCTTAATTTCTGCTCTGGATCGAGTAAGTCCCGCTGCACTAATCCCCAAACAATCCCAGGCTCAATCCTCTCACCTCACGTGAGCAAACAGAGCTCAGCTGGACATGGATATGATGTAACACATGCTCACTTTGGCCACCAACACTGCTGTTTGCCATCGCCGTGAGAGCATCTACATTCTTTAAATGACTGATTAGCAGATTGATTTGCTTTACATTTAATTACTCGTGACATGCGATCTCTGCCAAGCCTATATTTCAGCTTCCACATGCGAATAGTTTAGTCCTGAAATGAGACATAAAGCATTTGGGGGGGAAATTTATATATCCCAGAATTTTTATAGAATGGATGAATTGAAAAATAACGTATGGGCTTTTTTTTATAACAGAACCTTATCCTATATAATCATGAAGCCAGGTGGTGTAAAGCTGCACAACCATCCACTGCACATGCATATATGGGCTTAATAGCTTCATCATCACCCTCCACTCCCACAATAATCATCACATTAGTCAGTTTTTCCAATCCTGTCTTATTTTTCCACCGACTTCTCACAAATCCTGTCAGTGCTGAGATTTCATTTCCAGAGGCATTGGCTATTGTCTTTGCTGTTGTGCCAACCAGTGAGGCAATGTGCAAAATAATAATAATGATAATAATAATTTGGATGTATTTCAGTTGTAACAATTATGTAAAAATATTGCAAGAACATTTTTATCAGCAGAGCTGTGCCCGGAGAGGCGTGTTTGGGATGAGGCTAAGATTGTTTCTACATGGACAGTGCTCAAAATATCTTGTCCGGTTTAATACTATAAAGTGTTATGCCAGCAATGTATTTTGATTAATATACATTGTGTAGCAGGGACAGCAATCAAAAGGGATCAGATTTTGTGTCAGAGTTGGGGTGATGAGACTACATGTGCTTCTCAATGTGAATTGGCGACAGCTGTAGACAGTAATTCTGAATGATACATAGATTCCATGATAAAGAAGGATAAAGCCCTGTAGTCTCCTCACTCCAGACTATTCTTGTGCTTCTTTGCGCAGGTTTATCCTCAGAACTGTGTCATTCAATTGTTTATTAAATGAAGGTAAATCTTCCCTAATCCCTGGCCGTCTCCATCTGGGATGTGTGTGTATGGCTCCAGACACAGACGGAGAGAGACACGGTTCAAGATGTGGATATAGGTATGAAGTCAATCTAAATCTGTCATAAGAAAAAATGAAAAAACACAAAAACCTGCCAATAAAGAGAACGCAGATGTAATACTATGCAGTCTCAGTAAACTGTGTCCTAATTATATTTGGCCGAGGGCTAATGTTCAGCCTAGCCACGCTTTATATCTACTAATTGGATTCTTCTCTTTAGAATAAACAATGTTTTTGTTTTCCCGAAGGGCATCTTGGCTATGAGATATTGGCAGCGTCTCAGCTGTTTAAGTCCCCACAACAGCAATTAAGACAGCAGGAACGCCGGGTTTCTGAAACCTGTGCATAATGATAATCAAAGAAAAGTCAACCCTGTCTTGTGTGCCTGTGCTGGAGTTCAATTAAGAGATCAACTGGGCATTTACTGCAGTATCATGAGGAATCCATAGAGGGCAGCACATGCATGTGATAAAACAGATAACAGAGATAAAATCCTTTCACTTGATCTGGTAGTATATTGTGGGAAAACCCAACAGCACGTACCTAAACAGAAATATACACATCTAAGACTTAAACAAATACAATAAGTGCAGATAGAGGTAACATGGGCTAAATGTGCAGTAACTGGGGATTTTAAAATCTAAAATACATAGTGGCCACACAGGTGTAGGCAAAGAATAAATCCATACATCTATCAGTTTATTAATGAATCAAATTCAATTCACATGCCTAACAAGGTATTCCCAGCTAATTTGATTGTGTGTGATCAAGTGAAGGATAAAAAGGCAGTCCTTCTCTTAAAGCCCTGAGCGAGCTTGCAGGCCTGTGCGAAGATAAACCGATCCTCTTTAACCAGCCCCGCTCTATCTCCCGCAGTAATCTCTCTTTTCACCCATGTCCGTTTCTCATGTGAGTCCTATTCTGGAGCTAAAGCATCAGCCAGGGCTCAGATTTTACTCTTAAGTTTAATCTACACATCTCTCCTCTTGCCATCTCCACAGCAGAGTGGGCCTGCTGCCTTAAAATGAGCCGCTAATCTGGAGCAAGTGAAAGCAGCAACATGTTTAAAGGTTAGAGGTCCATTATGGAGAGAAAAGAAGAGAGACTGAATCAATATATTCTGCAGTTATTTTATGTAAAGTTTCCGGCGTGATGCTGTAAAAGTCTTAAACAGTATTATAAAGAAATTGTGTGTGGACTGCTGTGAAGGTGGAGATGCTGAATGTTGAATATCTGGAATAACTTTTTTGCTTTCCAAATTCATTTGTCACCCTCAATTTTCTAAACACAAACATAAATCATCTCTGGAGTCATGTGGATTCTATTATGCTTATGGGAGCTTACAGTATGTGAGAAAACACTATTTCTGTTCTTGTGTGTTAATAAATAGCTAGCCAAACTGTTTTTCCCCCCACAAATGACAGTTTCAGAGTTGCTAAAAGGATGCTGTAGGTCTGACTCAAACTCATTTTGACATTTAATAAACTGACAAATTCACTTTTGTTGTGTATTGAAAGTTAGAACAGAGGTGTCAACGTCTCCACTGTTTAGTGTGGCACTGCCTCATCTAGACATGATGTTTTATAAGGGTAATCATGTACAACAGAGGGCCAATTAGAACTGAACGATATGGTAAAAATAAATCATGTGGCAGTTATTTTGACAGATATTGCGAAGAGATTCATGATTTTAGTAGGACTGCAAATTTCTGCCTTTTCAGTGAAGAAACCATTAAAATGTGCAGTCTTTGTTTGGAACAAGAAACCTGCCTGGTTGCCTATTCCTGTGCTATGATTTAGGAGAAGATCACAATTCTTTGCACCCACGTCCATGAAGCTCATTTTTCCAGCCATCGAGCCACGAGCCTGGATCTGTGTCAGAATACTGACAACAAAGTCTTAAAATGGCCCCATAAATTCCTAGCCATCCAGCAACACACATCCTAGTAATACATTATTTATGTATCAGATTTTTTTTGTACTTATTATAATGTTTTACTAGACTGGTTGGTTCAGAAGTCTGGATAACCTTAAGTTTAGAGGTTTGAATAAACAAAGTTCAAGTAAGGATTTTGTTTACTACTTGCCTGTGTTTTAATTAATTTTACCGAAGACATGGCAAGGCAGTGAGTGGCAGATGTCTGTTTTTTTTCTGTTTTTTGTTTTTGGTAACTTACTTATCTGGATTCAGACATTTGACTAAGAAGAAAATACGGTTTTCCATTAGAGAAACGTCAAACTGATGTTGCTCCAAATTTTTGTAACGTCAAAAGAGGACAAACGTGAACAAAGATATGAAGGTGGAAGTAAAATGGGGTTATCCTCTTGACTTTTTGACAGACAGGACAGGAGGGAATGTAGGACAACAAAATAGCCTTCTCGCTGTAAAACTGTGCATATTGGACTGACCCTACAGGCTTCAAACAGATGGTGCTTCAATAATAAATATTTGGAGAAGGCTCCTTTAAATTGGATTACATTAGTGTAATCTCTGCAGCTATTTTAAGCCATTTTGAGTGTGCTATCTCATCGCAGTAGCTTTAATCCCTCTTAACTTTTGATTGTGTTCAAATTGATTCTCCATGCGCACGAGGTTCAAAACTCCCACACCCCCCTCTGGTTCTCTCACAGCAAACTCAGCGTCTCTTCCTCCCACTTGCACAAACATGCGCATGTAGAGCCACATGCACGCACAAACAAACATAAGCTAGCACCCACACAAATGGCATAATTTTAAATATTAGTTGTTCTTCTCTTGGTGCTGTATGACCTTGAGATCCTACCACACGTACCAGTCCAGTCAAGACAGGAACAAGTGCAGCAGGTTATGTACAAGATTTAGTTTGCATATTTGACAAAAGGAAAAAAAGTAGGGGAAAAAAGGCATTATAGGAAGAGTTCGACCAAAATACAAAAAATATATGTATTTTCCCTCTTACTTCAGTGGAATCTATCCATCCAGATAGTTGCTCTGTGATTTGGTGAGGTTTCCAGTCTGCTGCAGTGTTCTCTGTCACACATAATGAGGCTGGATGGGTATTCATTTGTGGAGCTCAAATCTTCAAAAATTTACTTGTGAAAAACTCAAAAGCAACAGCTCCCTCTGAAAACAATGACACGGATACCTGACATCATTCACAGCCCTAGGAGGTGAAGAGTTTTGTTGGGAACTATTTCCTGTCAAGCAACACCAGTAAACTGTATCCATCCGCCTCTAATTTGTACACACTGGGGACACATTTGTCAGACTGGAAACCTCATCAAATCACACATAAACTATCTGGACAGACAGATTGCATTACTGGTAAATGGGAGATTTGTATTTTGGGTGAACTACTCTTTTAAGTTAATAACTACATAGCTAGCAGTTCCTGAAGTCTCCACATAGCAGATAGCAACAGTTCTTCTCAGTTTTTTAAAGGTGCCTCTGGCTCAGGTCAATTCCAGGAAAAATTAAAAGAAAACTCTTCTGAGTGCAAAGGCAACTGAACTTGAAAACTCACAAAACTTAAATAAAACTTTGAGGATCAATTTGAAGAGAACCCCTATACTGTGTTTTTCTGTGCTGAAAGGCTAAAAAGCTGAATTGCATAAGTGCTCAAAAGATGGCTCATAAAAGGACACAACCCAGACCACCTCGGATAAAATGATGCCAGGCTAGTTCACCCTGCTTCAGAGTGTCAGACTCCAGTCTACATCCTGATAGATTATCACGCTCGTCGTGAGCAGGATGTTGTATCTTTTAAGAACAGCCTGGCACTTGTTACTCTTGTCTTGCAATAATTATTACAAGGTTGCCGTGGTCCCTTGGGGAGGTCTGAAAAGGGAATATGAATTATCAAAGCCACCTTGGAAACACAAAGCAAGGAAACAAGGAAGTACCACTGATTCTTAATTTCGTCTCTGCCTCTGGCGCTGGGGCAGCTCTCAGCTCTTACATCAATATCCATGCCATTGTCTCTATCACCCACACAAAGGCGGATGGATGAGACTCCAACGAGGCAAATGTCGTATGATGGATTGTAAGGCCCCGTCAACACTGAAAAGAAGCGCCCTTTCAACTTCTCATTTCAGCTGCTATTTATAGCTTACATCTCATGACCGTTAAATCATCACTGACACAATCATTACTAATACAACCTTTGATAATCATCTTTTCATTGATCACTGTCATACACACCCAAGCTGCAACCCACTTGGCTTGATGACAGCAAATTCAATGAAATGATGGAGAGTCAGTAGGTTAAACAGAGCAGAGACCTCAAATTTATCATGTAATTGTGTGCGTGTCAGTGTGTGTGTGTGTGTGTGTGTGTGCATGTGTGCAATCGGTGGTCCTTCCCTCATGTGCAGGGACCTTTTGAACCTTTGCACACAGCTGCAGTTTGTCCTCTGACTCTTCTTAACATGTATGTTAAGAAGTATGTTTACATGAATAATCATGCTTTTACAGTGGCAGTGCACGCATGCCTGTGTGTTTATGCTGAATGCCTTTCATTTTTACAGATCTGACATCTAACACCGAGAGCATTCTTACACACTGCCTTCAGAAGACCTGAACGAATTGTAAGTCAGGCCTATGAGGAAGAGAGAAACACAGATGTCTGTGGTCAGTGAGGGAAGAAGGAATCGCTGAGTTGAAGCTTTGATCACATGAAAATGCCACACATTAGGGATATTTATGAAGAAATACAAAGACCCGTATCACAGCTCTGATTGTCTCATCCTCATGAGATGGGCTGGTTAGAGATTGTTTGATACAGTGAGAGAAAAAGGAAAGGAGGATGTAAAATTCAACAGCATACTGAGGATCAATTTATTCATTGACTCAAATGAATGCCTCCAACCTGCATACATATAATGCATGCAAGTTATATATAATGGATGGGCAAGTAATGTATAATGAATAGGCAATAAGGTAGGACTACCTTAGATATCACAATATCTTTGACCAACATATTGTGAGCATGACTACTGGTGCTTTCTCAAAATATTTACATGCAAAAGATTTCATTATTAATCTGGATGAGGACCATACAAGTAGACAAATAATAGAACAGTCAGAAAATTGCATCCGTTTCATGCAGCCCTTAAAATCAGCAAAAGACAACTTATGCTGTGTCACAATATTATGACACCCAAAATCCTAGACAATATCTTGTCTCATATCCCGATAATGTTAAGCCCTACAATTAGGTACACATTTTTTGTTTTCTCATTTATTTTTTCCCTTCTCCTGAAGAAAATGAAAGAAAATCAGTGCAATACTTGGTCACCAAAGCGTATTTGAAGTAGTTAACAGCCGGGGACGAGACCTTGGTCTGTGTACGTATATGAATATAAGTGTAAATGTTTAACGCCGCAGAGAAACAGGTGCAATTTGACACTGAAGCGCCTGTGCGACACTACTACAGTAGCCGATGTCTTGTTGAGGGCGGGGTGAGGATGTGTGCTCTGCCCTGCTCTCATGTCGGCCTGGTGGCTGCCAGTGGCCTCTTCAGCCCAGCTGTCCATCACAAGTCCCACACTGCCCTTCCTCTCCCCCCGGCGAACTCTCTGGTCCCCGTGGCAGGGAATGGTGGCAGGGAATGAAAGTCAAACTGTGAGCTTAAATGGGTCTGCAATGTTACACCACAACAGAGCCTATAACCACCCCGCCACCCCATACACCGTCTTGGGTCTTTGAAGAAGATATTTATAAACCATTAGTGTGGCAGCAGGGCGAGGGTTGGCTGTTTTATCTCCCAGATCTGTCATGTGTTTCCATGCAAGAGGGGAGCTGTGCTGACAGAGTGACAGAGTGAGGGCTCTGATATGGCTGCTGATGCACAAGTTGAGGGTCTAGCTCTGTGGCTGACGCTCCGAATGCCTCGCCACTTTGCTGCCTGTGGGACACAGGGGCTTAATGCAGTGTGACTGTAATTAAGAAGTTGAGTGATCTGATTTCAGATTTCAGCAGAGCTCTTATCAGAGAGGAATTACAAAGGGAGGCCTATAATCTGTATATACAACATGCAACACTCAGATTTCTCTCGAGTTCATCACGGGAGAGGAGAGGTGCACGGCTCGGCGTAATTTGCATGCATGCTCCAACATCTGGAGAGCAGAAAAATAACATTTTCAAGACTCCGGAGAGAAACAATCCTCTGTCTTGTGTGATTATAAGTCCCAGCTTCCTGTCTACTGTCAGGCCAGGAAGTTTAACAGGAGCTTCACAGGGGAGGAGAAGGTCTAAGACAAAAGAATCCAGCTTTCTCCAGGCGATCTGTGGTTAAGCCTTATTCCAGCTGCCCTTGTATAAAAATCAAAGCACTAAAGAGTACCATCAATCAGTACCACTTCCCACACTCACAGAGCCATCCGCAAAGCCCTGGTATAGACGTGGAATCAAATCCATATGAGTGACTTTGTGGTTACTAATCAATATTACTCTGCAGGACTTATTTTCGTGGATCGGCAGGCTTGCAAAATGCCTTCTTAAACTTTAACATCAAAATGCACCTGGAAAATCATTGCTTCTTGTACACAAATCCTGACTGTCACAGATTAGAGACTTATATTTTATTCTGACTACCTCACCTCGTCCCACGGTAACTTTGCACTTTGTTTTGTTCATATGTTTTTAACTGTTTTTATATAACATGTATGTGCCATATTTATATATATCATATTTATATATGATTTATGTGTGATTATACAATGCCAGAATTGAATTGAATTGAATAACACCCTCACATTCTGTCACACAATAAATTTTTCAGTTTAAGCCCCAAGAGTAAGGCTTAAACAGCACAACACATAAACAACACAAATGCCAATCAACACTATTATATATTATAGATATTAAAAAATATTATTATGACAATCATTAGAGTAAAGTTACAGCAGGTCACGGTTAATTCCAAATTTCCACAAGAGTGAGAGAGAGAGAGAGAGAGTTAGAGAGAGAGAGAGACGGTTTTCACTTCAGATTACATCACAACCTTGACCTATACCTCACGGAAATTAGGTCATTAAAAATTAACATCATCTTGTGCACAAGGGATTATATAGGTTATATTAATATTTAAAAAAATGCCTAATTATAGTATGGCATTCCAAAATGGATTTAGAGCATAGCAGCCAGAATTTCAGTTTACCGCACTGATCCTCCAAAAGAAACAGCGGGTATGGGACACAAGCACAAATTATGTTTACATTTGTAAAACGGAGCAGTTGAGTAGACAGATTGCTATTCCAAAGGAAACAAAAGTATAAGATTTAGTGAAAGGGGCAGTCTGTTGGGTATGATATGTCTTTGGAGTATTTTAAATAATTAGTTATGTCTTTCAAGTATTGTAAACACTGTTATAAATGATATGACACATTGCTCTTGTAATAAAACCTAAAGTAGCATGTGATAAATCCTAGAGGAGAGCGATAAAGTCGGCGCCCAGATGGTCAGCAGTGATGGTTAGTGCACACTTAACACGACTGTACATTACACCCAGCAGCCTAATACACTCGCTCACACACACGCACACACCCAAGAGATATACATACAGGTGTGGCCTGGCCATCATGATGAGTGGCAGCTTTGGGCTCAGAGACCACAGGAAATACTTATCCAGTCATGTCTCCCACCTGAGCCCAGCTCCCTGTCTGCTGCTCTCCTCTCCTCTTTACCGAGCGGAAACATGAACAGTGGCTTTAGTGGTGTCCTCATTTTCCCTAACTGATTACACATGGTGCAGCTCATCTACTTCAGCACAACAAACTGCACGCACACTGTGGCTAAAACTGTAGCAATAAGCAGTCATAGAAGGGAAACGGCATATTCCGACACTGTAAGATCTTTGTTGAAGTCTGTCTCTTTTTGAAATGTACAGGCTGAGATGTCACGAGCATCTGATTAGAGGAGACATGACCAAAGACGCCATAAAACGCCTTGAGTGGAAGACCAGCCTGACATTACAAAGGATGTCACATTATGCAGTAAGGACGTACAGTATAAGATCTACCCATTCAGTGATGGAAGATAATTGCTTTTGTGGGACCTAGAAATGACAAAAAAATAGTTTTTGTGCAATTGTCCTTCCAGAGCTTTGATATTGTATTTTCCTGTGTTTAGTTTTGTTTTAATTAGACGAGAAAGCACAGACATGCCGTTCTCAAGGCTGTGTGGATTTACACAAAACAAGATACCGTTAAATAGCATTTGTGCAAAATCACAAAAATATGTAAATTGATGCAAAGCAATGTGTTTTCCAAGATAATTGTTGGCTGATCTGCATTGCAGATTCAAGTACCAGTTAATATCTACTAGATATTTTTGTATGGTGTAGCTCTGCAACTCATTCAGTTGTGTCCTTCCGCAGAGCTTTCTACACTGCCAGCCTGGTGCACTTCTGACATTTCACCGCTGAGTCAAGTGGCCTGTAGTCGTCTGGTTGGCATGCTGGCAAATGAGTAATGTGATGACTAATTTGTATGGGTAATTTCCCCCTGATTTCACTTCTTGGTCTCCATTATTGCTGTGATGTGATATTTTATCGATCCCCAAAGAGAAATTCTCTTTTCACCTCGCCTTCTCCACACTGACGTCGTTCGGAACAGAAGATGCTAGAGACCCATGCTTGCCAAAATATGAAGGCAAGGCCTCTGGGTGAAGGGCGGTCACCCTGCTCAATATGCCACCCTTTTGCCCCAACATGCCTAAGTCTATGTTGCTTCTATATTTCAGGCTGTTTCTGTTTGTAACAAACCAGTATGTTTTGTAACAAAAACTGTAAACTGCCACTTTGACTGCTGGATTTATGTAAAAATAGATATATTTGTGGTACAATACATAATAGAGAATAAATCTGAGTAACCGCTAGTGACCAGCACTATGAAGAGTGAGTGATATTAAAATGAAATTTAAAAAGTGCTTCCTTCACAACCAGTGACACATAGGAGATTTAACCATTAACAAAGGTCACACCCCAACAGAAACTGTTGCAACACAATGGATCAATGTAATTCAGCTACTGAGTATGATTTTGTACTTACTATTTACAGCGAGTTAAAATAAAGTGCTGCACTAGGTGCCTAAATAGTGTGGACATGTCACATAGTAAAATAGAAATGGAAATGGTAAACACTGGAGAGGCTAAAGATAACGCCTACTTGCATTTTCAAGCACAATTAAGAGGGGATGTAATTTAGAGTGGTGAGAGGAGTGTAATCAGCATGGATTATATCAGTGTAAATGTAAAAGGATTCAATGATTCCCACACCCTGCCATGATAGATTAAGCAAGACAGGCTTTTAAGGCCTCTCAAATGTCCGCTTGTGAATGCATTATAAACTGGGCTGTTGTAAAAGTGCTCTCTTGAATGGTGGGATTAGATGGGAAGCAGTGGCTCCCTTGAGACTGATCTTGTGGTATCTCTGTGTAATGGAAAGACATGAATGAGATTTATTCTGGCGTTTGTGTAATCCTCTTGAGCTACTTTGCTTTTCCCTTTTCTCTCTTTTCTGTTGGACTGGAGGTTTTGCTATCATTTATTAGCCACAGTCTACACTGATTGTCTGTATCATTATGTTGGGCCTGTGCCGACACTGAGACGCAAGTTAACCATCATTTGAAAGACAACAGGACATTTTGATATAGTCAATCATCAGTTAAACGTTTCACAGCCTATTCCAATGACAAACTTGCTGTTTTGCTCTTTTGTATGTTAAGTGACAGCTCAGTTAGCAGGTAACATAGGTTTATTGTTAACATAACTACTCCCCACTACCTCATTCCACTCATTGTCTATCTCGTTTGACCATCACTGCTCTCTCCCTCCCTTTGTCTTTGCATACTACAGGACCTATCAGCCTAATGGGCTATTTTCTTATCCTATTGTGGTGTTCACTCTGATCACGGGTGAAAAAATCCAGGACGAGTTTATAAAGCACACTGCTGATGAAGAAAGTCGACAGAACACAGAGCAGACACACGGGAGAGCAACACTGTACAGAGTGTGAGAGGCTGATGGAAACTGTCAACAAGCAGGGGTTAAAACAGGTTCAACAGCCTGATGCTTCATGACTGTAAAAAATGAAGTGTAAAACAGCCGTTGCTGTTTCATATGTCAGCGGACTGATTTGTCTAATCTTCTCGGCTGGAGGAGATCTGCACTCAACTGAGTGACCTCTTTAAATTAATATCTAATTCTGGATTTCATAGAGATCAATAATACCTCTAGTAAATTTGTGTTTACATTACATTATATTGTGACACCTACACTTTGAATATCACATTGCTTCTTTTTAGTAAAACTACTTGTTCACAAAGTCCTTTTGCTAAGCTAGAAGAAAAATAAACTTTTGTGAATTAATACAGCGTACTTAAAGCACTCTGACTGAGCATTGTCATAAGGAATGTTATGTTAATTTAATATGAAAAGCTTTTTTCAAATATCTTTGAATTATATAGGTGCTATCACCCAATGATCAATTTGCACAGGAATTACATTTCATAATAATACATTTCAATATGATGCATCAATACAAGTGTTCATTCAACAAAAAACAAGGTGACAAAGTTTGTAATTAAAAATTAAAGAATGTATTATCTCTATTTCTTCTAAGAGCCTTTTCTTATTGCAAAAGCACATCAGCTGTAATTACAGGTGTCAGACCGTAATAAAATTAAAATGAAACCTTGAAAATACATCTTCAGTTTGCTTGTGAAATCTCAACACACTATTTTTGTAGTACTGCGGCAGCTTAGGTGCCACAATCTGCATCAGACTGCCTTGCAATAGCTTTCTCTAAATCTCTGTAACTTTAAGATGTCAGAAGGCAGTTGGTGGCAAAGGGGTTAAGCCTTTAATTCTGCCACACTTCACCATTGCATTGATTAGTTCGGATTGATGTGCTGTTGTCGTGA
This sequence comes from Holocentrus rufus, assembly GCA_900302615.1. Taxonomy (NCBI): domain Eukaryota; kingdom Metazoa; phylum Chordata; class Actinopteri; order Holocentriformes; family Holocentridae; genus Holocentrus; species Holocentrus rufus. The sequence continues at coordinate 42,510 of OMLF01026503.1, read as the reverse complement.
GGCTGTTCCGATGTCCCTGAGGGAGGAGAGTTTTGTGTGTTTGTATTGTGGAGATAATTAAGGAAGATTAAAGTAGGCCAGAGAGCTTGTGTACATAAAAAACAATGCATGGATTTGGTGCATGTTTGTGCTCCTGAAAATGTGTGTCAGTATTTGCTGTGCTCAGATCTGATAATTAAACCAGGGCAGACAGCATGAGCTCCCAAGGTTAATGGAAATAGCCTTTAGATCTGGCAATTTTATGGGCACATTTGTCCAGTGGCTGAAAGGTAACTGTTGCCCTTTAACCCCCATAGCCTCAAACCCACTCTCTATTCTGAGCCCCCTTGCCCCAGTCATGTCTATCCTGCAGCACTCGTGGAGATAAAGCATACTACATTGCTTTTTCTTAGACCAGGTCACTAAGCTGCCTCTCCACACCCTAATCTTATTAGCAGCCCAAGCTGGCTTTAGACGGGAGGGAAATCGGGCTACACAAAAGTCGTACACAAGAAGAAGTCATAATGTGACCACAGTGCTTTGAGTGTGGAGACAACTGTGCTTGTAGATAGAGACAAATCAGTCAGAGAGCTGGGCAGGTGCACAGCTGAATGTCTGGAGAGTTAAATACCCCTTTACACAAGCCAAGGTTTTCTTGTAGATTATCTCTATTTCTTCTGAATTCATGGCTTAGGCCTAGCTTTTATAGATTTTTCCTGGATGAAATAACACAGAGCCAACAACCTGTAAGTGGATGTAAAAAAAAATCTTTAAAGGCAAAGCTGCTCTCCACCAGACTTGGGAAAAAAATCAATAGAAAAATATCCCAATATTTCTGCTCATACTATATATATAATGTCAGTTCTTTGACATCAAGTATCAGTACATTAATTTAAAAGTAGCAATGATGCACTTTCAAATGAAAAAGGAAAAAGCATTTAACTTTGTCTAGAAAATGATTTATGGCCTCTTTATTTTTTGATTTCTCAGTTTAACAGGTTTCTATCCTTATTTAATTTAATTTCAGCTTTTTACACAAATCAAATGACAAAAATGAAATTTCAGTTGCTACAATATCAGATATCAGAATATCCGAATTTGCCTACTGACAAACACCAAAAATCAGGAATTTAGCATACCATAATTGCAAATATTGCAATAATATTGTGTTGGGAAGTGTCCTGTAATTCCCCAAAGTACTGTGCTCTTTACATAAACAGTTTTGTGATGATCTGGTTCATCTTTTATGTTTAGCTGAAGTTATGTTTCTCATTTTTATGGTTGGAATGTGGAAAAACATATCCAAAACAATAATTCTGTTAGATTAACCAACAAACAAACAAGAATCAACCAGCAGCAGTTAATCTACAACCAGAAGATTTACATAACTCTAGCACTGTCCATGTTGTTCAATTTTAAGTTAATGTGCTCCCTCGCATGTGACTCCTAAATGCAGCCAACACGCCCAGTTGTTTTGGCTGCAATTATATCATTATGACAGTACACGCTCTGTCGCATCTGTTTCAAGGCATGAATCAACCATCAGTGTTGGGCCTTTTGCTGTGAAGGACCAATCTGATTAAAACTGCCCTAAAATCAACCTCTGTGTTGCAGCTTATTCAGAGAAAACAGTCTTCTAGGAAGTGAAGCCAGTTCCTGAGGGCACAAACCATTGTCTGGGCCCGCAGATAAACCAATTATATCCCAGTGTTGCTAAACTGTTGCTGCCTCTCGCCCAACCCAAGTGTCTTAAAAGAAGTGTCACTGCACCTCTAACTGTATTTATGGTTCCATTATCTGAAGTGGAGGTAAAGCCCTAATGTACAATGCGTATAGAGAGAGGATTAACTCCTTTACCTTCTGCAGCCATAGAAACTGACCTTTGTCTCATAGTCCTTTTGGGAAGAGGTGGGTTTTATATTTTTCCTGTATCACAATCCTGATGCATTTTATAGTTTTTCAATCAACCGTAATATTTTCTAAGTGTATATTACAGTACGATTTGATGTTTGTTAACCACTCCTCCTCCTATCTATAAGAAGCAAAGCTGATGGTTAGTGCAGACTGTGGTATCAAATGCTTTATCTTATCCCAGTACATGATGTTTTGAGTCTTACTTCACTCTGCCATCTAATCTACTGTGACCTGAACGGCAGGGCTAATGTGGGGTTTACAAGTGCCCTCAACAATGCCTTTAACCTAAAAATGCTGTGCTGGTGCTGCAGGGATACCATATGCTTTCTAAAACCTGCATGTCCTAGATCGACTGGGACAGTTGCACTCATTTTCTTATATGAAGTCAGTCAAGACACGCGAGCACAGCTGTGCCCATGTGCGCTGATTGGACAATTTCAATGCACAGCCGTAATCTTCACTCCAAGGATTTTGATGAAAATTCCAGGAGAATCTTTGGTCTGCTTTCAGGCAGTGACTCCGTTTCAGGATGCAAGAGAACGGGTGATTAATGAAAAACAGTCTTAAAGCAACAGCATGCATCTAACAAGTGGCTGAGTTTGAATCACTAAGTAACATTATGTCGTATGAACTGCTGAAGTATGAAAAGAGAACAGTGGCAGTTGTGAGGTAAAGTGCTATTTTATCTACTGCAAAATGCCCATGATCATTTAGTGGCACCGTTACAGGCTCTCACTGCAGCTACCTGCTTATCTTGTTCTTGCCCTCATCGGTATTGTTACTGTAAAGCTCATTTTGTCAGAGCAGGTGGGCACAGGAAGGTCACAGCTCCTTAATTGCTCATGGTCAGAGAGTGCAAAGGTAAGCTGCCTAGTGCCTAGAAAATCTTAAACCAATGTCCTTCACAGTCTGTATGCAAACACAGCACTTAATATACTTCAAGGATGCCCATAATCGTAGCATCTGTATTTATAAAACTGCATTATTATCTTTTGCACCCCAATTGTCATAATATAAAAAAAAAATCATGTTATAGCATCATAACACAAACTATTAAAGCACAAATGTCCAGTTAACAGCAACAGAGGAACCAAACCATAAAACCTAATCAGATGTAACCAAATATTCCCTGATGCCATGGCGACTCTCTTTGGTTTCCACAAATCTGAGACACATAACAGCTCCTCTTCTGACGCTACAGAGGCGTCATGTTTGCACATACTGTACATTTGCAGTCATCAAAGTCAGTTCATACCAACTGGAATTTCACTGAAGATTTTTTTCGTGGCCTGCTGCGGTCCCGGGGCAGATACAGTTCCTATTACTTGTTTGGAATTTATTCATGGCAAGATTAATCAGTACTCCACCTGGCCCATTCTATTCTGAATGGATCCTGTTGGTTTGAAAATGCCACTAGCTCTGCAACTGAGGGGAGTCAATGTCAGGCCTGGCTGGCCAGAGACCTTCCCAACAAGTAAATCAATTTTTCAAAATGCTGTTTTACACATCACAGATTTTCTCTATGAACCTGAAGCAGTCATCCTCAAAAAACAGCCTTATACAATTCCCATCTGACAATGCCCATGCCGGGTGAGCGGTCTACATGATGATGTTTGCCTCTGAAGCCGGGAAAAGCATTAGTTCAATTACAGTTTGCCCGAAGAGGAATTTCACAGTGGAATTCATCAAGCAGGGCACTGTTTTATCAGTCTGTCTACCTCACGCCTCCTGTTGACCTTAGTTGGTGCTTCATATGTGTCAAAGCTCCCACTCACAACTTCAGCTTAATCTCTTATAGTAATTGGCAGGAAATATGCCCGAACAATATCAAATCAAGACATACTGTAGTTGATTTGTATTGCCTGCATAACACCCCATCAAATCCCTGTCCATTTATTTATTCATTCCCTTCCCCTTTGCTCAATTTATGCCAATTGTCGTAAAGACGTATGTGCTCTACCCGGCATTATTCACCACCACTTACAGCAGGAAGGCACACGGTATGGAAGGAGGCGAGTCCCACACTGCACACAATCTTGCCTGCAGTGTTAAATTATTTTGAAATGCAAACACAAAGCAGTCCGACAGCTACGTGTCATGCGTGCAATGCAAGCTTTTTGAGAGGTGGCGTCAGTAGAGCTGCTTTCTACATTTGTGTCATGGAGAGGAATTTATTTTTATACTTAAGTTGAGATGACAAAGGCTATAAAAGATTAAAAACAATGCAGCCATACTGTTACTGCTATACTCTTAAAGTAGTTGTTTAACGGAGTAATCTATAAGCTTATCTTTACTCACTTGATTTGGCTTAACAGATTTTAGATCAATCACATGCTTGTAATATGCAGCTGTTTTTTTTTTTTTTTCAGAAAAATATCAAATACCAGGACTCAGCATCACACAATATTAAATAACTCAGATCAGAGACAAAAGCAGTTGATCAAAGTATCCCTAGGCAACAGAGAAAATAAACAGTCACCTCTCTATTTTTTTTTTCCTTACAGTGTTTCATTCCACCCTAACTGTAGATATAATGTGAGTTAGATTAATTGGTTACACGACTCTTAAAACATCTTCAAACTATCCTGCCTGTAGAGCAGAGGGCAGTCCGGTGTATCTGAAAGCTGAAATGAGGACTGGCTGCAGTTTACACCTTGATGTAGCTGTTGTATAGTGAGGCATCTCCACCATTGAGTCCACTCTGAACAAGTGTCAGTCTCAGGGCTGACTATGGGTTAAATCATTTTGTCCCACGTCCCATCATTTTCAGAATAAATTCAATATTTTAGGGGTAGACTTGATACCACAGAAATTGTATGACTTCACCTACCCATCTAAAATGAAGCATATTTGATGTGTGAGCTATGATGTGTGAGCTATGCCTCTAAAAGGTGCCATGGTTACTGGGCTTATCAGGTCTGAGCAGGTTTCTGAGGAGCAGCTGTGTTCGCAAGATCAATTTAGAGAGCCAACCAACCTCTGGGCTTGAAATAGAAATGAGAAAATTCCCCTCCTGAAAATTTAAAATAAAAAAAAATAAAAAAATGATATACTTTGTGCTCATTTTTATGCTTGCCAATATAAGGGACTCAGTGCATTACTTGTCTACATCATTATGAAATAGAAAGACACAGAGGAGTGCTGAACAAAGCAGTTCATGGTTTTGGATGCATGCCAAGCTGCTATTTAGGCTAAATCTGTCAATAAGCAAGCTAATTTCCAGCACCCCTGAGAGTATTCAAGAGAGTGCCGACTAACCTGCCCATAAAACTGATGACTGAAGGGACTTGCCTGCAGCTACTGTAGATGAGTGTTGCCTGTTGATACAATTTCAAAGTCATTACATTGACTGATGACTGTTAGTCAGATTTTCAAGCATATCTGGGACGGGAGAAAGCATAATGCAAAATCAAAAGCCATGTCTGTTTCAATTCCCTGACATTTTCAGGTCCAATAAGATTAATTTCTTTTTGCACCCGCTCAGTTACTGAGAAAGGTAACAAGCTTCCTCACATTTTATCAAAACAAAATAATAAATTTTTTGAAATTGATTTTTGATTTTTTTTTTTTTATCATAAGGAAATTGTGTTCAATTATAAGCATTGGCTTTCTTCATCCTTCTGTGCGTGCAATGTTTTCTTACAGTACCAACAGTATAGCACCTTCAAACAATAATCTTAAAAAGACAGTGAGTTCAAGACAGTTCCTGATAGTTAAATATTCTGAAAGGAAGACTTTCCTTTTAGATGTTCTGAGAGTTTCATATATGACAGGTTTTCTCATTTCTTACTTTGTTTAAAAATATATAAAGATATTACAATATCCAAAATCCCAGACAGTCTCTAGTCTCACATCACGATATCAATTTAATATTGATATATCACCCACCCTAAATTGCAGGTAGAAATAAGAATAAACTCTATCTTCTTAAACCAATGTATCATTGGTTTAAGATGCAAGTTGAGAGATAATCTGATTGATTGTAGTAATGAGCGTTGATGAAATGACATGATCACATACAGTAAGTCATCAGAAAAGTGCTAATTGCACATTGATGATGACAATTTTACACAGCAATCTGAACATTAATTACAGTAGTCACAGATTGGCCTTGTTATATTTTTATTCTGATCAGCAACGCCACACACCGTCTGTCTGTCCACTGGTCCAATGTAATATCTCAGGTGACACCTCAGACCTGATTTTGACAAAACATGAAGGGATGATACATTTTGGCAGTGTGCTCTAATGTTTACATTGTTACACTGATTGGTCTGACGGGGACCCTATAATTAAAGGTCAAAATTTCAAACTTTGAAAGGCTTTAACTCCTACACCATAAGTCCAATTGACATGAAACTTGCAAGACAAATCCGGCCATCCTTACAAATTACACTGATTTTCCTTATGGGGACACTAATTACGATAATTAAAGGTCAAACTTTGCAACCACACCTCTGTTACAATTTTGATGAAACCTGAAGAGATGATGCATCTTCTTACTGACTGGTTGCCTGCATCATCTGTGGTGGACGACATGTTTATGAATTCCTCTGGTGTTAGTCTATGTTAGCCTCATTTTCCAGACTATGAAATTGCTGCTGTTTTTATTTCTCACTTTAGATAGAATAAATATTTTATACAGTATGTCCTATATTCTACACAATCATCCTAACTTTTAAAAATTGTACCAAACTAGCTTGTTGTTATGGGTGGCTCCAACTAATTGGAATGAATTATAAAATGATAATGACTATCATTTCAAAGAATATTTTCAAGCTCTTTCACAGCAGATCGACTTGCAGTAACCATGCTGTTATGTGAGATGGGACCTCTAAACTAACACAATTTCTCAGGTGAAAGTTTTGAGAGACGAGGGCTTTCTGAGCATGTGCTGACTTGAAGGTTTAAAATAACTTTCCACAGTCAGGAGCTCCTTTTTATTCCCAAATAAAAATTTTATTATATGTTATTATGCTACTTTTGTGTGCTTACATAAACCCTAATTTCCATCCATGGATTTTGTAGGAAAACATCTCAGAAGTTTGGATTTGATATTGTAAATGACAAGTGGTATTAGAAATGACTCAATGGCATCTACAAGGAAGGGAACACCAGTCTCATTTTTGCTAATTATGTGATAATGGTGTGTAAAAATGCAGCAACTTTGTAGGGGAGGGGGGCCGATCTGGAGAGCATGGTTAACTCACAGAAACACTGGAGGAATCCTTCAACTTCCTGTTCAATAATCTAAAGGCAGCCATTCAGTCACTTCCGCTCTGGGCCTGCAGGCAGAATTAGAGCTGGGGTTTGAAAGCGTTTTCTCGAATCTGATCGAATATCGAATATGCTCGCTGAATTTGAATCTCTTAGCAAAACTTTTCACGATTTGTTGGTGAAAAAGGGACATAGAAAAGTTTTATGATGATGCATAGTTAAGTGCTTTCTCACTGCACTTGCATGTTTCATTTCAACATATTCTTATTTAAGTTTGTGAAGAGACATCACTGTGGGGGTTGGGAGATGCAGGAATTTTGCTAACTTGCAGCTGTTCCAAAATGAAAAGAGTTAACAGAGCTTGACTCAAAGTAGAATACTGTCTGTAGCTGTCTGTACAATAGGTTGGATACTGCAGTAGTATTATTAGCATAGGCGTGCTGTTCATCTTGCACTGACTGATCATTTTTTAGAATTTCTCTGATCATAGATGACAGAGAGTATATTGGCCCTTTTTCTGCTGCAGTGGGAAATTTGTCATATGCAGCCAATGGTGAAAGGTTGGTAAGCACCTCAGTCAGCAAGCACACATTAATGTGAACTTACCAAATGTGGATAAATTCCACTTTATTTACACGAGGCTTGTAATATTTGAATTTTACTTTAAATTTTACATGATGTGCAATTATTCAGTAGAAGGTGGGCATAAAACGCATAATTTCAACCCGCTATTGAAACAGAGAACAACTAATTCAACCAATACTGGACTATATATATATATAAAATATCTCACATTTTGAAAACTCCATGTGAGGCTAGACAAAAATAAAGTATACGATACATTTCTGAAAATGAAACCCGTGTCCTGTGTGACTGTTCACTGACATCACTGATGAGCAGTGTATAGATTTAAATTGCCCATGTTGTTCTATCTGGATGTTGTCAAATCCTATCTGGACAAAAAATATAATCCTTCCAGAGAAGTCTTACATTAGTCAGGGTGCTAAGGAAAACATTTCATTCACCCAACCTCCTCTGGTCAAACTAATGGTGTCTAGAGAGGGCTACTGACAGGAATGTCACTTAAAGTGATGCTAGGGTCATTACCGTGCCCGGCTTCAATTCTCCGTCATTCCAAAGACCCAATTATTCTTGGGTTTGACAGGATCAGTGAGAATGTAAAATACAATACTGTGTGGCCTTTCATTCTGCTTGGTTTGTTGTTTCTATTTTGAACATCAAAACCCTGAGGTATTAATTCTAATGGCAATTGCCGCACAACCAGAGGGACAAAACACGGTGAAAATTTGATCCATAAACTAAATTGATGTTGCAGCTATAATAAGCACCTCAGGGTTTGAAAACCAAGCAATAGGCTTTATGATTGCAACAATGTGGGTTACAGGAGGATCTGTGGCCAACCAAGGCCAATGCATCATTACTTCACTAATCTTTATCAATTTGGCAACACATAAGGAAAATAACTGTTAGTAAATGCCCATGAAAGAAAAAGATCATGGCAGGTATTCAATAAGTGGATATAGAGTGGCTGCAGAGAATTAAGCAGCAGCCTTTCTTATTTAATGAGCACTGCATGTAATAGAGCACTATCATGGAGGCAACACAACATAGTTTAGTTTTGATCCGTGAGGGAGAATAACCATAATGTGGCTGAGCTGCCACACCCCCACAGGATCGACCCAGGAGACCTCTAACCTCACATAACCACGCCTGAAGCCTCTAAGACCAGGTTGCACCTAAAAGCAGATGACAACATTAATCTGGTCACTACAAGCCTCCCCTCCATCTGGCCGAGGCAAGTCTCCCAACAGGAGAAAGGAGCGACGATGCCTCTCACTCCTCAATGAATACTAATCTCTCATCTCCACGCAGACAAAACCATCCCTCTTCTTCCTTTCCAGAAAGGCCAACTCGGCCCTTATACACTCAAAAAACCATCTACCTCTGTTCTGCGGACCTATCATCTACCATTTCAAAACTAACCAATCTCCCGTACCAGCTTCCTTACAAACCTATTGGAACCTATTACACCACTGAAAAAGAAAAAAAAAAAAACAATCTCTTATTTCTCCACTATAACAGCCACGAAAATCTTTCATCTTCTTGGTGCAAAACTCATCTGCTGCCACCAGACAGCCCATTTCCAACCTGCACAACAAACTCAAAAGAATAAAGGTGTTTTTTTACAGCCCACTGGTTTTCATGCCTTTTACCCTCGAAAATCAATTTTCCTCCTTGGATAAAAGCAAACACTTTAAAATGCTGATGAAACGGGTTTTTTACAGTTAGATTGCTTGTAACCAAAAAGGAGCTCCTCTGTTGGCGAGCTCTAGTGAAACACCCCCTCACAATTACAGCTATGACACTCCTTCGCAATTAGAAGAACTGGAAAATTTTTGATGAATTGCAAATCACCCTGAAATTAAATTTCAGCAGGTCACAACTCGTTTCTTCGCCACAGCAGCAGAACCATGAACACCTGAATTTAGTCTGACAGGTTCATATTTCTCAAACATCAAGAAAAAAGGCCTCTGGGCAAATCAAATGTTTGATTGTGGTCTTGTGTATAGTGTGTGTTCTGTGTGTGTGTGTGTGTGTGTGTGAGTACGCCTGGTCTCTGAAGCTCGCACACTAGTGTCTATCAGAGCAAACGTCTCATTTAAAGAGGGAATGTACCTCATTAGTGTGTGCTATTTTCCCAGGGTGCACCTGGTCTAAATCATCACGACCCTCGCCTACGCCGGGGCGTAAATGACACACTCCTCCGAGATGCATCATTTATGGACTGTGCTCAGCGGGGAAACCCGAGGCTAGGCTGGTACAAATCCAACATATCTTGTCTGCATACTTTCTTCCGTGCAGAACAATGACATTTCCGATATGACGACGGCCGAGATAATATCGCACTGAGGCCAAAGGAAGGAGTAAGCTGACTATCTAATTGGCGGAGAGGGAAAATTGTGACAGAGTCCCAAGCTGAGTGTCCTCATCACCTTGGCGGCCAGGCCAGCCCGCTCACTGTGGACTCCATCATTAGTCACATGAAGGCTGAAAATGGTCGGGAAACACCTTGCGTAAAGCGGCAGCGTGAGCAGCCTCTCTGCATTTGTTCAATCAGCCGGCGCTTTGTCACGACTCACTGCACTGAATCTTTAATTGATGTTTCATTATGTTCATTTATGGACATTTATTTTATTCAGTGCAGAACGGAGAAACCGAGTGTTCACCATAATCGAATGCAGTAACCTCCAGGTTGTGCAAGGTGCTCTGGGAGAGAAAGACCGCTGTCAAGTTTAGGAAAAAAAAAATTGAAGACACTGACTTGAAACACACTCATATAAAGCGTGACAACACTTAGTAGAAATGTGGCAGGTTGAGGTGTAAAAAAAAAAAAAAAAAAAAAATCAACCACTGGTTTCGATTTCTCAGAGTCTTCTTTAGAGCCTGATCAGAGAGAGGGTGTCATCCTGGTGGACACACAGTCATATTTTCTTTGTACCACAATCCCTAATGACATTTTTTAATGTACTTCGTTACTTTATGCCGGTGTGCCCGAAGTCAGCCCCTCTTCTCAGGCTTCTTTTCTAATCACGTGTTTTACTCACTCACAAACCCTAAGGAGGTTTTAAGGGTGGATTTGGTAAACTTCCCCAACGAAACATACTGATGGTGCTTTTTTTTTTCCCCCATAAAACTGGATAATCAGAAGAGATGAGAGAGATGCTTTATTGTCTACTGGCATAAGAACATATTTTGCATCCACAAATCTGCTTCCATACATCTAATTACACCACAGTGTATTCAAAAACATAAAACAAGACAAAACATTCACACACCACTGTATATGCAAAACACAACAACATGACATACTTTAGATAAACAAACTGTCACTTGCATGTGGTCGGGAAAAGCATCAAATAAGCTGCTGCACATTCAATTTGCATCCTAAACATCTTTCTGTACCGAACCCTTGAATTACAGCAAACATTCAATAACATGAAACAAAAAAAATATACAGTGGTTTTATAATAGCATGAAACCAAAAGAATGTAAATCTTGTTAGACTAAGTGTGCAAAGCCTGATAAATATGTATGTGTATCCAATGTATGAAATAACGTAGTGAGCAGTGGGACTTAATGAGGTGAAATATTGACTCTGTCGATGAGATCGGTTGTTGTTGCTTTGTAGGGAGCAAAGATAATTGCCTGGATGCTAACTTGGCATTAGCTTTACTGCCGATTCACGCTGAGAGGATCCACCTCCAACGCCTCTGTTACTGTACTTACTGAACTTCAGTCATAAAGACAAACATGAGCAATATCACTCACACTGCTGAGGAGTATCGATGCCAAATAAACTATTATCAATTGAACTGTTGGTTTTTCATTAAAGAGAACTGTTTTGGGGGAACGAAAAGCTCAGCTAGTTGTTGAAAATAAAATGTGCTAAAAGAAACCAATGTGGGCCACTAAAAAAACAAACAACAACAAAAACAAACACATTTTATGACTTTGCTTCTGCTTAGTCCAATTCAAGAGAAAATTTACAAGGACGGCTGACTGCCTTCTCAAAGTTAAAACAACAACAATGGCTACGAAACACAATGATTTACAGAAAAAAATTGCTAAAGTATCATCTGGGTATGAAGCTAGTACTGTAAGATATTACCTCTACTACTACTACTACTACTACTACTACTACTACTACAACAACAACTACTACTACTACTACTACTACTACTACTAATAATAATAATAATAGTGATGATAATAATCAAAGCTAAATATGTTCAATCAGCCACACAGAGATGTCTTTACCAGTCTCTGTGATTGTCTGGTTTTGAGATACAGTGTTGTATTTCCACAGCTTGTCAACTCCGTCATTCTAGATCAGAGAAGCCTGTTTGAGTCTAATAGGATCCTTATCATTACCTCAGATCCCTCTCTTCCTAAATGTTGCACAGTACCAGCAACTTATCATTTGTCATCTGTTATCTGCTGCATGTGCTACGCGATGATAAATCTGGGCATTTAATGACTGGGTACAAAGTAATATGAAAAATACATTGCTAACAATATTTTTCATGGTCACCTGCTAGCTGGTGAGGATAATTAATTATCAAGGGCTTTGCTCAGTACACTTGAAGCGTTTCCCTTAAAGTAGATTTTTTATTCTTAGAGAGGCAGGGGACAGGCATAATTTCAGTTTTGGGCTCAAGGTTCCCCTCTGATCCCATTTTTAATATCAGTTCCTGCTGCAGTTGTGATTAAAAAAAATCTAATTGGATACTGGATATTTACTGGATATATATTTATTATTTTATAAATTTTTGTTTGCTTTGAGTGAGAAACCTAGCTAAGTGATTAACTGTCATATTCTAAATCAGTGGTTTCAATGTGTGGTGCAGGGACCCCCAGGGGCCTTTGAGGGGCTTCCAAGGGGTCTTCAGGACTTGATTTCACTCTAATTTTATTCAAAGTGTTCAAATACAAAACAAATGTGTTTATTTATTTATTTTTTTAATTTAGCTTTAATCTCACTACTTTGAATCTATTTGTCAACATATAACCCTAACACAAACCAAAATACATTCCTATATCCACGACTGTAGGGCACATCACTTCAAATTGGGGTCTGCAACTCAATGAAAGTCAGCTTGGGAGTCCAGAACATGAAAAAGTTTGAAAACCGCTGCCCTAAATCATCTGATTCAAGCAGCAGAGGCAGTTTCCAAGTGGCAGAGAAACACTTCTGCTGAATGAATGTAGAGGAAACAAACACGCTCACGACCCTCAGCAGCCCTCTCTCCAAGTAATTTCAGTAATGCTGGTCACATTGCACGGGGGCCGCGATGGAACAATGCAAATTTAGAAAGCTATTACAAACATCATTTGCATGTGGGAGCCTTCCATTCATAGTCCTGAACATCCAGTGTCGAACATTTCCAGTGTACAGTGACACGAGCTGCACAGGATCCAGAAAAAGTTGTTCAGATGAAGTTTTCTAAGGGTGTTTTATTTGAACCATACTGCTGCAATGACAGTCATAGTACATTTTCACGAAAAGCAAATATGGCTAAAATTATGGCTGGGCAATATATTGATATCATGATATAAGACTATATATCATCTGGGATTTTGGTTATCGTAATATCATGATATATTGTCTTTTCGTGGTTTTATAGACGGCGTTACAGTAAAAGGATGGTGTTTTCTGAACTTTTTTCAACTGTTCTAGCTGCTTGTTCATCATTTCCACATTTTTAACAATTGTTTATCAAAAATCTCATTGTGTAAAAATTTTGTGAAGGCACCAGAAAATATTGATATCGAGGTATTCAGTCAAAAATATTGTGATATTTGATTTTGTCCATATCTTTTTTGCCCAGCCTTAGCTAAAATTCAACAAATGTCCCCTATTATAGAGAATATGACTGACTGAAACTAGCATCAGTATCAACAAATTTCCAGCAATACCCACTTGCCTCAACATTACACCACTGAAAGCACCATGGAACTGAAATTAGAGCTCAGTTCATGAGATGAGGCTCTGATCAAAAGGAAATATCAGTGGGAGTCACACGAGCTGAACTGCAGGATTGTGCACTGACTTGGTGACAATGCCATCCAATGCCCAATGGCAACAACAGATTACACAGCCATTGAGGAGGTGCAATAACAAAATCAAAGAGGCAGTGATGAGATATCATTGCAGTCTAACAGGTTTTATAACTATACTTGATGTAAGTTGCTAGGATCGTCACTCCCTTTACTGAAATCACCAGCATGCCTCTCTGTCAGATAAACTAACAAGCCCCCAGCACAGCAAACTCAAACTCACGAAGGAATGTCAATCAAAATGTTACGCCACCAAATACAGGATGAGCTAACCTGCACAGAGCATTTACAAAAAGAAAAGAGAGCAAATATTTTTGGCTGTTTTGAGAAGAAACTATTCACAGGCTCCAGAGGTGTGCAGTCACACATCACATCACCAATTGGTTTTTAGTCCTCTGGCTTCAAGTTTTGACAGAGAATTTTTTTCAGCTTCATAAACTGGAATGCGGGGTTTAATGTCTTCCTGAAGATGGTGTCTTTTCAGTCTCAAGATTTCACCATGTCTCTCAACAGTTCAGTTAATTCCATTAAAAATCCTGTGTAGCAACACAATAAAGCCTCAATGTATATTCAAAAGTTAAGTATTACTGTAGCAAATAGGATGTAATGATTCCCCAAGAAACACATTTTTTTATATCAACTACAATTTGGAATATAAACAACACTAAAGAACACTATGCAGGTAGATTGACGTTATAAATTAACTTTACATAAATTAATCAAGTAAACAAAAATAAATAAATAAATAAATAGACCCTACCCTTGTTTACTGACTTTGACCTCAGGCAAACCTCATGATTGGACCAAAACAGTAGAAAATGAAACAGGTGCAATGTGTAACATTTTCAAAGTATACTGCCTCCCTCATTTTAAATAGAACAATAATTTCATGATTTACATGCGTTACAGTTGTTGAAAATTAATTGTGCAATGAGAAAGCTTACATTAGTAACCTAATGAGAGCTGTGTGCGACTGACTCAAGACCGTGGACAGTCTGGGTCTCTTCTTTGCATATTTTTTGTATGAAAAGTGCTTCTGGCATATTTTTGTCTTGTATTTTGTTTTTTGTTTTTTGTTGTTGTTTTTTTTAGTTAAAGAGGAACCCTAGACATTTTATTTTTATGGGCAGCTGGTAAAATGCACACGGCAAAAATACAATTAGATAGGGAGATTACCTTCTTACCTAAAATGACAAGTTGCAGACTGCGCCAAGGCAAGGGAAATTTAAAGAGTGTAATTATGTTGTGTATAATATAAGCAACAATGTCAATTTTTTATGTGTGTAATGTTAGGTGTCTGCAGTGCCTACCAAATGTGTTTTTATTCTATGTAATGGTGACAGGATAAGCAGAAGGCTAAGAAAAGCTGTCCCTAAATTTGCAGTCAATTCATAACAAAACTGTCAATGTTAATTTGGCTCTGAAAAAAATCAAATCTCTGCCAGTGTTTATATCATCCACACCTATCAGAGTTCATTTAACACATTTAGATTGTTTTGATCACCTGCCCCAGTCACATCAGCTCCATGAGCGCTTCAATCAACACCTGTCAGCGTCAACGATTGTAACTGTCACTGAAATACCAACACTTCATAAACCTGCAACATTTGCTGCGTCGATGCCCGATAACATCGTCAATTATCATAAAATTGAACAAACAGCAGCTGTTGTGTGTAGTACAATCGAAATCTGTGCACCACTGCCCTCTTTACTGTGTGGCAACCATGTGCCAATTAGTTTGACCTAGTTTTACATGAGAGAATTCTTCAGATAACACTGGATTCATCTGCCTCCAGTCAGTGTCTCCATCCTCAAAGCTTACAAGGGTCTATGGTGTGTGTTTATGGTGTGTGTTTACGGTCCTATAGGCTGTCTGTGAAAATAATACACTCCACATAGGTCACTTTAATCCCAGCCGGGAGCCAGCCTTTGTCACCAGTCAGTCACACTTTAATCTCATCAGTAAAGACCACTAGTGAGCGTGTACCTTGTTCTTGCACAGTTAGAACGGCAGCGGATTACAAATCCCTTTTTGACTTCAACAGTGGGCCAGATCCGTAACCACAACGCTCTTCATGCTCAGTGCTCGTTTTGCAGAGCATCGCTGCACATCTGTACGGGGTAAAAGGAGGTAGTCTTCTTTTTAATTCTCTGAAACTTTAATTGCACATTTTGGGAGTTTGAAGGGAATTTAGGAGTTTTCAAATAGATGCAAAAACACCTTGATGCTTCTCTGCAACTGTCCGAACACTCTCATTTGACACCAGGGAAGGTGTGTGTAACAAATACTGAGCAGCTGCATCTTGCATTGAGCAGGCAGAGAGGGATGTCTTGAGGCTTTTCGCTAACTTACAGGATAAGATCATCGCTGCACTGCCATCATGGCTACTGCTCAAAGCAGAGGAGCAGAGGAGAAGGCAGTTATCGATTTCATACCATGGCTTTTGAATCCAAAGTGCACGCCAGACCCAAAGCGTGCTGGGAAGGCACATAGCCTGCCAAGTGAAGGGAGAACCTCAGCCTATAGCATAATAACAGCCTTGGCACGGCAACTTCATACTGATGAGGGGAAGGTTCTTGGAAGTTTGGCCAAATGCACAACCGAGGAGGCATGTGGAAGTGTCGATGCCATATGGGATGTTTCTAAGCACATCACAGCATCAGCTGGGCGGAACGGACTGTGTGGGTCTGAAGCCTCGTCCCCCACTGCTGGTGCTATTATTTTTCAGATCCCACCGTCATCAGCAGCATCTGTGCCCAACTAGTCTCTCTTTTTGAACACCCACACCAAGGTACAAAACTGACTCACAAATGCAAGGGTGGTGAAATTTGTGGCAATTCAGTCCAACTTTAAAGTGCTGGACCCAGCCAAAGCAAATTCAGAACAATTAAGTGACTGAGATGATGTGCCTCATGAGGATGTTTCCTTAAGCAGAGCACAACTGGAAAGAATGCTGGTCCATAAGTTTTTATTATGTTACTCAGTTTGTTAGCCTGTAGGAAAGAAGAGAGCTTACCCCATTTGTCTGAGAAACTAATTTAAATGTGACTCTTGTGTTTTCTGTTATAAAACACAAACTGCTTCAAAACAGCACCTGGTCATTAATATTGTCTTTTACAATAATGTTGTTTTACAATAATGACAAGTTACAATGACACAAATTCATACTTAAAAAATAGCAATACAGTAGTATAACAATTACTTTTCTAATTATTCTGAAGTTATTTTCAAAATTATAATTTCTACCTCACTGTTATATACAGACTTTATGGCTATATCGGTGCCCATCCATGTGTTTTATTCCCATGCCAGACCTGCACGGTCCAACTTCTGTCGTTCACCCAAGAAAATCTTAGGTCAACAGAGTTTTGTTACCCATGCTCTCCATAACCATAATTACACTAACATCTGTGTGTTTTGCCTGAAAATGATATATCTGGTTTGCCCCCCACCCCTCC
>OMLF01026503.1:5892-22759 GCA_900302615.1 Holocentrus rufus | reverse complement strand
TTCTGTTTATTATATTATATAAACATCTCAATATCTGTACAGTGTTTCTTATATTCAACTGCATTTCGAAATACCTGACTTTAAAATTCAAAAGCAATGCTTAATGCGTAAAAAAAATCACAATTCAGTAGCTCACAAACAGGATTTCACAAACAGCAACTCACATAACTTGTAATTATGAGGAATATTTAACTTCAAATCTTTAAATCATAATAATTGTATAGCAATTTAATTTATCCTCCATAACAGTGCTTAACAATTGTTTGCTTGCTCCTTGTCTCGTCTTTCTTCTTTCTTAGTCACACTTTGTCTCTTACAATAGCATAGTTGTTCTGAAAAAAGATCAATTTCATTATTGTGTGATACCATTCAGTAAGTATAAACTGTATCAGTGTAAATTTTAAACACCAGCAATAATCACTATGTGATGAGGTGCTTTACCTGTCCATTGGTTTCATGTTGTTTTCCATCACTTCTCATAAAATGCTTCAAAATGGATGTTCAGGTGGGGCCTGGCACTTCACACACATCACTGACAGCAGACCCTTTGCCACAGTCCCAGTCCTGGGTAGTGGCCTCTCTCATCATATGCCTCTGCCACAATCTGGACTACTTAATCCGGTACACCCTCAACACAGAGATCCCCTGGCCTCTCTTCCAGTTCCAAGCATCTGGCATGAACCTAAAGAATGGTGCCCTGATGCAGTAATAGCTTATGTTTTGGTCCATTTTGTCAACACCTCCCATGTTGCTGTGGTAACACCTCATGATTTGAGGTTGGTCGACCTCAATCCTCTCTCTCTGTGCTTGGGAATAGTGAGGAACCTTCTTGATGGGCATCACAGGCTGGTAGTTTGAACCCATTGTCACCACGCTGTTGTCAAGACGTGACAACTACCTTGAAGAAGAGGGAATAGCGGTAAACATAGCTTCCTCTGAGTTTGGCCCTCAGGGTTCCTGTAGCACCAATTCCCTTCTCACCAAGCATAGGGGGGTGTGTGAAGAATTTGTCAAAAGTGACCTGAAATCTTACATCCTTTGGTGGTGAATCTAAAAGCTCCATAACCACAGAGCCGCCAAGCCCGATATCCGGCAGTCTGGCACACTTCCCAGCCTTCCAGCCCAGGGTTGGCGCAGGATAAGGTATCCCAGGGTTGTGTTGAGGCACCACATCTTGTATCCAAACCGTATTGGTTTTCCCTTGATGAACTGCTTGGCGGAATATTTACCATCGCAGCGGATCAGTGCCTCATCCACACAGACACGCTGCTCGGTCTGGAAACCTCTGGCAAATCTCTGAATCATCATATTTACCAGGGGCCTAATCTTGCCAAGTGTGTCACCATGGTGAAGTCTCTCATTATCTGCTATAGGTGGAGAAACTTGAGGATGTCTTCAATTCCCTCCCTGATCAATAGCTGGGACACAGCAGCATTGTGGACATCATCATTATCTTCCCACATCATGTGACACGGTGGCACTGAGCTGTAGGCACTTATCAGCAGCACTGCCAATAAGGCACTCATTTGGTTTGGAGACACATTGTGATCGTGATGCTCTGATCACACAGGAAATCAGCTCACTGTCGAAGAACTCCTCAAACCATAAATATGGCTCCCACTCAGTCTCGGTCATCGTTTCTGAGGCTCTATTCCACACAAATTTCACCCTCTTTCTCGGGAGGATCTTCATTGTACCATTTTTTTCGTTGACCTTTGTCAGCTCCAGGTTGTTCAATCTCGTTGTCATCTATCGATGGGCAGGTCTTCCTCATTCTGTGTATTTTCAGTGTTAGCACTAGTACTAACCACCTGCAGTGTCTCTTCATCTTCAGCAGTCTGATCTTTAATTATTTTCTCCATTTTTATAGAGGATCACATCTGCCACATCTAGCTGACAACCTAACAGGTTGTCCAGACTTCCATCCATCTCCTCGTCTCCACTGTCACCACTCTCACAATGTGGAGGCTCAATAAAAATGTCTGCCCTGTCACTGTCAGCTGATGTTAACAAAATTCAATCACCTCCTGAACAGTGAATATGTTTCAAGAATTAGCATTATTTTACTCCCAGCAAGACTAACAGTGGCCAAATGCAACAAACAAAACATGTGAATGAAAATTCACCTGCACCTGCATTTCAAAAACCAAAGATGTTTGTAAACAAGTGTCTGGCTTTGAGCTTTATTTTCATCCTCTGTGTGTGCGTGTGTATGTGTGTGTGTGTGTGTGTGTGTGTGGTGGTGGTTGAGACACCTCAAAAAGGAACAGAGGTCATTAATTAATGCCATGGAAATGCATGGAAACTCATGGAAACATGGAAACATTTCTCATAATTTATCCCTAAAAGGTTGACTGGAATTTTTCTTTTATTTTTCTTACTTGAGTTTACCTGGTCTTTGAGTGCATAGATGTTTTTGACCATGTGATCATAAGAACCTGTATTTCCACTGGTGTTTTTTGTGAAAAATGATAAAATGAGTAACCCATGTGACGACTAAATATAGTATGATACAGAAATGGGTGCATCTCAAAAAGTACAAGGCGTTATATCAAATGATTGGTACCATTGGATTCAAAACAACTTCAATTTCAACAGTATGTTCTTTGACCCATTGTTATTTCCAGTGTCCACTGATATGTAGCATGTCAAATGAATGTTAAACTTATGTTTGTGATGTTTTTGCGTTTTTAAAAGAAAATCAGTTTTGTCGTGTGTAGCCACATGTCTTGACAGTTTCCACGGAAAGAATTGTGTTTCCACCTCTAACAGAAAAAAATTCTGTACGGAGCTTTTCCTTAACATACTAAATATAGTCACTAGTCATTAATGGGTTAATAAAGGCAGCCTGCACTTTTGTGGTTTAGATAGATAGATAGATAGATAGATAGATAGATAGATAGATAGATACCTTTGAGGTTTGATTATTGCGTTTTGCTTATTGCACTTTGGTTTCAGGAGAGGAGTTACACACACTGCCCTTCAACCTCTCCAAATAAGTCTGTTTTGCTTAACAATCGTCCATGCATTTTATCCAACCCCTGAGAAACGATTGAACTACCACTGAGCAACAAACCACTTTAGAGAACCGTCGAACAGATTAATTAGCTTACCTTGAAAAATCCATAACAACAGCAGAACGGCTCGAAATCTTCTCTTTATCTCCATGGCGCAACATCCACCGGCTGCTCCAGAGGAAGAGACACAGGACCAGCTTCAAAGTTGGCACCAACTGGCTGGCTGCTTGTTTCCCTACTACTTGTCTTCAGGTGGTAATTAACTGTCCGCTGTGGAAACCAGAAAGGTATTGGCTGTAAATGCTTTCTCCCCTCTTTCCATCCCGCCAACAAACAGCAGCTGACATTGCAGAGCGCACCGGCTCTGGCTGCCTGGACTTTAGGAGCCGGTGGAAGGTGAAACCATATCGACTGGGGTTTTTTCTTTTCTTTTCTTTTTTTTTTTTTAATTCTTCCTCCCTCGTTTGGTGTTGATTCCAGTCTGCCACAGCTTTACTCCATCCACCCGGTCCCACTTCAGTGTGTGTCGCTCCTTAATCCCACTCTCACAGTACAGTAAGAGGTTAGAGACGCGTGTTCACCTGAGCTTGCTCGGTAACGCCCCCTGGCATTAACGACGGACAAAATCTCAAGGCTCAGCTGCAGATTGCCAAACCCAAATTACATTAGTCATCTATTAACTGGCAGTCAGTGTGATGCTAATATTTTTCACGCGTGCTGGAGAAGCTGCTGGAGAGGTTTTTGTCCAGGTGCATGTTTGTTTTTCAGCATATGGTAGCCACGTTGAACCGCACTGAACCTTCCGATCCTGGTAGTAGCAGTTGCCAAAATTTGTTTCCCCTAAAAATGTGTCAGGAATGTTTTTTTTTCGGCTCGTGCCCAAATGTAGTGGTGTGAATTTTTTTTGCCATCTTGCATTAATCACTGTATCATTTTTGGCTTCATATATCTTTGTGTGTGTGTGTGTGTAAGACTAATTCAAGTTCAATTGGGGCAACAAGGTATGCAAAGCAATCTTCTCTTAATTGTTACATGTAACTTTAATTTTTCATTCACATTTACACGTCAGATAAGATTATAAAACTATGAAATATTCAAACCATGGCTTTTGCTTTGAGTGTCATCTAGACCAGTGTTAATGGAAATAAATAAATAAAAATAATAATAAGAGTCTCCTCCAAACAACACTCCCATACACTTACCAAAATATATTGTCAACTCAATTATCATGCATTACCTGATGTATTACAAAGTCTAATTCAGGAGTCACAGGTGAAACTCTCTGGGGGACACATTTGCAGAGGAACAGGAGCTACTGTGGGCTTTTACATTATAATGTAAGTCTGAGGTCCCAGTTCAGCTCATAAATGGATTGTCAGGTGAAATATTTATGTACGTGAGGCAATGTGTTGTTTTAGTAATGGAATGTAATGGGTTTATCACATGATATTAAATTTCACATGTGTTCTGACTGCATTGTGCTCACCTAAAGCTGCGCTGAGGTTCAAATAATGAGCGAGCACGCCGCTGACCTTCGTCCAGCTGGATCATCTCCACAGATATGTGGGGTCTGTGAGCTTGTGTGTGGTTCAATACAGTTAATATCTGACGGGCAGAATCCTGATTTATTTATGTTGCTCTCTTATTGTTGGGCCCTGCTGTCCCCTGTCTTCTTACATTGTCAGCCATTTTAAGGTTATACCTGGGAAGATTTTCAGTGAATGACAATATTGTGAGGTCATAGTTTTTTAATATCCTATTCTGTCAGAGGAGACGTCAATATGACTGTCACTGAGCTTTAAATTGAGTCATGATGCCATGTGTGAAGGATTCTGACTGATGGGACTTTTTCATGCTTGAACATAAATAAGAACCAACATGAAACGAAGGATATTTTCATGGACTTACTGTGCACTCAGCAAGCCCTGCTGTGTATATGTGTGCTGAGTGTGTAAAACCTGGACGTATGTACACTTTTACATTAGAAATCTGATGTCAGAGCTGTGTGAATTATTGATCGCTCATACTAAGTCTGAGAGAGGCACCAATATGAAACTGCCCAGTTAGCGTATTCATAGGTGTTCTACAGTGCTCTCCTCAATAGACCACATTTTTAGTAGGGCAGAGTTAAGAATTTTTTTTTTTCAAGAAAGATTATACCTGAGCCTTCAAGCTGTGCAAAAAACACACACATCATACCTGTGTAACTTTTATCATTCTTTCGTGGCTAATTTGGTCCAAGAAATGCCTCTGATAGATTCTGCAACATGTCTATCTAGAGGTCATTATGGAGCAAACATGCGGCCTGATTACTTCCTGAACAAGTCTATTGTTGAAGTGCTGGATGGCCGGGACACTGTTATCTCACTGCCAGATGGCAGCCTTGACAGCCCACTCCTTGATGGCGCAACCAGCCTCCTTTCAGACCCTCTTTGTACATTGTTCCACTGTATTTTGCAGTGACTGAATAATACTGCATAGATTTCATACTTTGTTTGCCTATTGAGCAATTGTCTATTCGTTTGTGCCATCTAGTGGTAAAAATCTGAAGCATCTTTGAGTCTCTGTTCATTCTTGACCTGGTTAATCCTTTGCAGCGCAGGTGGGTGGAAGGTAGGGGAAACACCGTGGAAAGACTGTGAGTCCATCGCAGGTCAATTAATAGACCTGCAGTCATTCTCACATCATTCTTACGTTCATAAATATGTGCAAGAGTTTCCAAATCACCCAACTTGCATGTGTTTGGACTGTGGGAGGACACCAGAGCACCCAGAGGAAACCCGTGCAAAACCATGCAAACTTAACACAGAAAAGGCCAAAGTGGTGAGTCAGACCCAGGCCGTCCCCGATGACGGTTAGAACCACCGAGCCACTTCTGAGCAACCTCTGCTTGTGAAAAAAATATACTCTTTATCTCTGTCCACTAATCTCTGAGCATTAGTCCCTGGCACTAACATTCTGGGAAATGATATCATGTGATCTTGGTGTTCTTCACAACTAAGGGTATTAATCTCACAAATTAAAGAAGTCCCTGAATAGAATTTCCCTTTTATATTTCCATTAAAGTCATTTTATCAGCCCACATCTTCATAGAAAATCATGGGGATAAAGATGGAAGGGGTGAATATTGTTTCAGTCAATAGACCTAGCTGTGAGCGGTCTAAATTTGAATGGCATGGAAACCTCACTCCTGTTACATAATGCTGCCATGGATAGGGCCCTGATCTCTGGGGGGAAAATCCTTTTACTTCTTACTGTGAGCTCTACTTTCACTCTCTGTAAATATTCTCTCCAGCTTTTTAAAATCTTTTTTTTCCCCTCCTGGAATGCACAAGGCAAAATTGTCAGTCTTTATTTGGACACTTCAATGTTGATGCTCGGCTTCTTGGCGAGTGACCTGACTGGACTTTTACAGCCCAAACTCCGCCAGTCCCAGAGGAAATCAGCTCCCTGTCCTTGGTGATGTCAGCGTTACGTTTTACCCATTGAGCAATGCAGGACATTAAGAACCCATTTAGATGTTACAGCAAATACGAGAACAAAAGTGCCTCCTGAAGCTATACCAAATAATTACATCTCAGATTACAGTTTAATCTCATAACAGATTTCTTTTATTCTCTGTAATTTAGTTATTCTTTTAAGGCATGCCCTATTTGTCTCCCATATGCCCACTGAGTCCCAGTGTCCCAGTGGGCATATGGGGCCTGTCCTGGGTTTGAATCTGGCCTGGGACCTCATATGTCATCCCAGTGTCTCCTGCCTTTCTAATTTGAACCATCCAATAAAAAAAAATGCTAAGAAATAACCTTAGAGCTATAATGTACAGTAAGATATTTTCCTGTGAGCATAGTCACTTTACTGATTGACTCAATAAAACAAATTATATTAACTTTGCACATGAATACTGACAAACAATTCTAAATATTGTAAAACTAGATTCCCCTCTATAATGAGTTTTCTATCAATTGAATATTTCTGCATCTACTCACACAACAGACTAGTGGCATGAAAGTAAAGCTCACTAATGAATGTTGATGAAGTTACAATCTTACGACCTTTACATGCAAACTACAGTATTAACATTATTGGAGATAACCTTTTGTGTTTTCAAAAAACTGAGCAAAGAATAGCAGGAATGAGTTCCGCTCTTGAATTGAAATCCAAATGCCGTCTGCATAATTTCATTTTGACGCTCTGGTTTATGAAATTGCAAAAGTGCTCTCTGCCTTTGAGTTACATGTCATGAAATGCTACTGTGCTGAATACATTTGTGTTTATGGATGGCGTGCGGAGTATGAGCAACTTTCGGTGTGAAATCTGAGCTGAAAAATTGCTTTGCTCTGGACATTGACTGCATCCTTCCTCCATTTCCATCGCAAATCCTGCGCTCACACCGACACACTCCTCCTAGTCTGCAGCAGAGACGACCAGCAGAGAGATGTGACGGTTGGCTTGGCGAGCAACCTCAGAGGCTGTGTGTGAGCCTGGATGTCTGCCACTTGTTTGGTGATATGAGCCCTCTGTGTAATGGGCCTTCTGTTTTTATCACCGTTTACCATCATTACAGAGAAGATTAGATTTGGATTGCACATAAGGAATATGAAAACGATTTTGTCTCAGCCACAGACTTGCATCTTGGATTTTTCTTGAAGACGACATAATACGATATTCTTTACACTGGGATGAGCACAATGGAGTTTAACTTAAGCCATTCTCATAGTGTGGCTTCGCAATAGGATTTTATGGCTATTTGTGTGTGTGTGTGTACACAGTCCTCCTGATATTACAGATGCCTTTGTTTTTTTCCTCTGTGAGCAGCGTCCTGGCGGTACTTTGCTCTGTTTTTCGATTATATGCAATGTTCCAGTGAGAAAGAAATTTCCCATTGGTGGATCAAAGTGTATGATAGTGACTTCATTCTTTTAAATAGGCATCTGACATCCGGTGGGTGGGTGGGCGTAGTGGCCCGCCTACAAACTAAAAACAACCAAATATCAGTGCTTGCACTTCTACAGGCTTGAAAAGAGAAAAGAGATCCAAGGGAAGCTCTGCATTTATGAAGACAGGCCAGCAGGGGACACCCTGATCTTCTGTAATAATCAGCCACAGCGGCTGCAGACATAATGTTGGATCCAAACTGATCCTTACGCTCCCTCCCTCCTTCTGTCTTCCTGGCCCATTTTCCCTTATCTGTTTTTTTTTTTTTCCTTTTTCTTGAGCAGTTGTTGGATTTGAGCATTGCACGTCCACATGGCATTGTGGTATTATTTGCCACACAGACTCGCACTCAGAAGTATAAAAGAGGACAAGACTGCTCCTCATGATGACATTATGTCTCCCAGCTCTCATGTAACCTCTGTGGATTAACAGTTCTGTGGCGGCTGTAACCGTATAGCGCAGGCAAAAACAAAAATTGCGTTTCTTTTATATGAACATTATGGTGCAGAGGCAAGACTTGGGGTCCTGTGACGTAATGTTGCAGACAAGACAAATGAGCTCTCAAACATAAGTGGCAATTACATGAGAGGTCTGTATGCACCAGAGATGTGGAGAATGAGGAGTCGTTTGTTTCATCTCTGCAAAAATCAAATTCCAGGGGATGTGGTTGTCTCTTGAGAGGAGCAAAACCCTCAGCTTACTGTAGGTCAGCAAGATTAGAGTTTTTCTAAATTGATTTGCTACATTTTTTTCCCCCCAATCTAAGAGCCGTGCTATCAGAAGTTTCTGCAGCCCTCTCATCATTTTATAATCTTGCAAAACCAAATGTCTACATTATTTCCCCTCAAAATACAAAACTACACCATTTTTCAACAATCTAATAACTCTCCAAGGGTCTGTGCTCACAGAACAGTTAATTCATCTGTCTAAACTGTGTATAATTTTGCAAAACTAGTTGTACATTTTCATTGCTTTCACACAAATTACACAACCACATATACCATACTGTATGTAATAACACGATATATGGCCTGATCGAAATGAAAGTGATGATGAAAAATTTTTCAGTGCATTCAAAATGCATCCTACCATTATGATTTAGTGTTCAGTATGTCTTACTGCATCACAAATAGACAAATGTGTAAAAATGTCAGATGATATTGTAAAATTGTACAAGCTTCCCACATGTTAAATTACAGAATATCACCAAAAATTGTAATTGTATAACTGAATAAAATCACATATAAAATTGTGAGGAATATGGTTATACATTATCTAATCTTAGACAACATTTGGTTTCTATAACGCTGTTATCTAAAAGGAAAGCAGCTTTGGAATTGGCAAAGCATTTATCAGTGGCTGTGTTAATTGTTTTGAGTGCATGAACCTTCATTTGGAAAAATGTGTCAAACCAATCAAGGAAAAACTGTAATATTTCTCATGCCACACTGTACGGTGTGTGTGTGTGTGTGTGTGTGCGTGTGTGTGTGTGTGTGAGGCAGCCTCTTCCAGGCTCGTCATGCGTGTCGATCAGCTGCAGCAGGAGTCAGGGCTCCTCCAGGGCTGCTCCAGCTCTGTGCATTTCTCAGTACAAACACAACTTTTTGACAATGTGACACTGCCATTTAGGGCCATGACAAAAGAGGATGCACACTGACAAACACGGCTCCCTCTGCTGGCCGGGGCCCTGAAGTGAGAAAAGCCAGGCGGCAAGCCAAATGTTGCTGTGATATGAGGTGCTTACCTTAGCACTCCAGTGCATTGGATGTAAATGACTTGCTGTTGGCCCGGCGCTGTGGTGACACTGAGCCTATAAATAAACTCTGAAGTCCTCCAGGCTATCTGAAGGTCCTTTGCACTCACACGCTCAGACACACACACATGTACTGTATTTACACACACATACACACAGCGCAGGAAGACAAAGGCTCTGCTCCTGTAACTAAAGAAATCTGCTGACAAAGTGCAGCGTACCAGGTCAACAGCTCGGACCTCGCCCGTGCAAAGAAAGAGATAATAGCAGCTCAGACGATGGAAGTCGTCAAGACAAACATCCAAAGGCATGACTCTGCATGTGCCGGAAAGAAATATCAGCGTCTGGTGGGGTTTGGTTGAGTCGTGTCTTTGTTGAGTTAAGTATGCGGAGTGATTGCTGTCGCCGAATTATATCTGGGGTTTGACTTTGTCTGGTGGAGCGACGCAATATTGAGTTTGTCATAATGAGATGGGGCCAGACGGTGATCAGGGACACGTAAGGTCAGAGCGGAGGGGCAAAAGGCTGACAGCTGAATCTCACATTCTTCACCGGAGTCAGACAGACTGCCACATCCCACCATCTGTACCCCGCTAGACTGTCACTCACACACACACATACACACACACATGCAGGAACACACACACACTCTCACTTACCTACAGCAGGCAGGAAAAAGGGGAAACAAAAAACTTCTTTACATATATAGTATCAGACTATTTATACCAAGCAACCTGTACACTGTACACTGTACCACACACACACACACACACACATGTTCTGACACAAAGAAATGACATTGGTGATTCAGTGGCACTGTGTCTTAAGAGCTCCAACGATGCTTAAAGGTCTTTTATTATTCATCTATTCATGATTTTGTTTTCAAATATGCTATGGCCCAGGGCGAGAATAATGTTCTTAATGATGTTTTGCAAATAAATGTAGTTTAGCTAAAAGGGCGCTTATACTGGATGAATTTGAAGAGCAAAGTTCGCAGTCAGAACAATTACAATACTGGGCTCTGATTGGCTGACGATGGCATTTCCTGTGATTCAAATGATGCAAACCTGCTGAGTGGAGGCTTTCAGGCTGAGGCTTTGTGAATCCAAGTTCTCTAAACTCTCCTGACTGGAAGGATTTGTTTAGCGATTGTTTAGTGAAGTGAGACCCGGGAGCCAATCAATACGACTGAACTCAGTCCAAATCTGTGCGCGGAAAAGGATGGATTTTATAAAATGCAATACCTCTGAATTCAACAGCTCAAACAACATTAAATTTGAACGCCGTCAACATTTAAAATCCATGCATATAAAAAGAGGAAAATGAGTTCCTATGATAGAGCCCCTTTAAGTTATTTGAGATAGTGTCTGCTGGAGTTATTGCATAAATAAGACCTGCATGCCCAGCTGAGACTCCAGCCACACATCTGATAAGATGCCTCTAATTTATACTGTTTAGCCTTCGTGCTCTTTAAAGAGCCCCTCCGGCGACCTCTTGATCTCAGAACGCTTCCTGGAAAAAGAAAGTGACAAATGCAGCTCCCCACCAACCGCAGGCTCAGTGAAAATGAGCCCCACCTGTGCAAAAAGGTGAAACCACACCACCGCTTCAAGTGGTTTCAAGCAAATCGACGAAATCATTGGTTTTCCTGGTAAAATGGGAGGAACAGCACAAACCAATCCAGGTGCTGATTAACCTGCTGCACGTGTGAGACTTGCTGTGATTGGTGTGTTCTGCATAATGTGACTTTCTATTTCAGGAAGAGTTTGGAGGAATAACTGAGATCATGAGGTCTCCAGAGGGGCTCTGTAGGTTACACACTTCCACCGGAGCCGAGATTGATGCCATTGTGGCCCCTCTTTGTGTCACGCCCCGCGACAGGCATCTGGACTCCTCTTCTGTTGCCCAATTTCCAGTCCCATTCAAGGGGACAAAGGAGAGCAGGCGCCCGGCCCTCCTCAGCCACTCTCCATCATGTTGGGCTCTCAGAGAGTGACATGCAAACAATGAGAGAACCAACGGCACCGAAAAGCTGGTCTGGTCTGGGCTGGGGTGGGGGAGAGGGAGTGAAATGGAGCCCATACCCCCAGGGGAGCAGTGCGCCCACATCTCCCCAGAGCAAAGCCCAGGCACCGGAGACTTCTTCCAGGGCCAGATTGTGTGCATCAGTGAGAGGGAGGAGTGGGTGCGAAACAACAGCTGCTTAATAAATCACAATGGAATCTGACTGGGGATGCAAAACAGCAGGACCACAATGATCTGGAGCAATGAGGCGCAGGAACAGGGAGGCTGTTGGTGCACATAAAGCTTTCTGTTAGACGAATAATATTGAATAATATGCTGTTTAATACAGGCTAGGCAGGTCAGTATGGGCCTATTAATCATTCCTAAAAACATTTTAAAAAATCTGATTAAATGCCACTCAAGATTTCCTCGATTATTCATCTCAGCTGATGGAGTTCAGCACAGTCACTTTTGACTTTGTTACAGTTCATTGCCATCTGCAACATCCGATGTATTCAGGGATTCAAAGCAAAAGCGTGCAAAGGCAACTCGGCAAGTCTCTCTCTCTCTCTCTCTCTCTCTCTCTCTCTCTCTCTCTCTACCACACACACACACACAAACACACGCGCACACGCGCCGCGCAGATGTCGCTTCTGTCTCTTTAAAGCATAGACTCCTGTAGATTGGCGAGGATTTGTTGCGGATAGCTGGGTGTGCGCGGCGCAGCATGTGCATCGCTTCAGATTCGCACAAACCGACGCAGCAACCGGCAACAACAGACGGGAGAATAATAATTAGCGACGCATTATTTTATTTATGACAGGGCTAAATATAGATAACGCCTTTTTGTGTGTGTTTTGCCCGTGACATCAGCAAGGCATCTTTAGGAGTGAACTCACAGCTTTAAGACATCATGGTTTAGTGCGCGTCCATGCGGGGGCGAAGTGATGCTGCTGAGTTTTGTTAGATTTCTCGGGGCGATTCTGTCATGGGTTTCTGGGAGTTATATCAAAGTTTTGCGGGGTGATTTTATTTGCTTGAGATATCCCAGCTGGGGTCCTCTCTCCTAAGTGTCTCGCTTACCTGGTTTGGTGCGAGTCGGGCGCTGTTTAGGACTATAACTGACAGGAGGTAATTGGTAATTTGACACAAGTGGACTGTCGAGTCGAGACCCTCCGAGACGCGAGTGAATGTGCCATCGGGAGCGTGGAGATGAACTTTGGAAATTTCCTGCTGGTGACTCTCTCATTCATCCATGTGGCCTCAGGTAAAATATAATTGCAGACCTAAGTTTAACCAGATAAAGTAGGTTGTTTTGGGGGGTAAATGTCTTTTCGCTCTCTCTCTCTCTCTCTCTCTCTCTCTCTCTCTCTCCACACACGCACACACACGCGCGCGCACACTCACAATATGCTACTGTATAATTTTAAATAATGTGTTGGCATTTCAGATGCCTTAACATGTAGACCATCCTTCCAAATGGTTGCAAATGTTCTGATTAACAGGATTCAGACAAAAGTCAGACATCTGTGGGAGCTGAATGCAGCTTCCTGCCTGTGTGACAATTACAAATGAAGTTGGACTGCAAAAGGAATATTTTCACAGATGCTTTAGTCAGTAATAGTGAATCCACACTGCGAGTGGAAAGTATGCATGTTTGCATGGAATAAGCCCCTGAACACCAAGGAAAATAACAGTAATGACACAGGAGAGCCATCTGGATAGTAAAATGCATCATCATGTAGGCAATAGGGGGGCTTGTACTACAATAAGATGCCCATCCCAGCAAGTGTGCCGCTATTTTAGTCTGAGTCTCTCAGTTTTAAAATCAGTGATGTGCAAAGAAGCTCCCCTCGGACAGGAGCATTGTCTGAAAAGCCCCCTGCTCTCCATCATGCTAGGTGGTTCTGAGGATGCCCAGATATTTATTGAAAAACTGCTTTTAAAGGCTCATTCTTGATTACCTTTGAGAGAGGGATTATCATTTTAACCATTGCTTTAATAACAGCTTAAATGTTCAAGCTTTAATCCAAACACATATAAAAGCATAACCCACAGAAAAACAAATCATGTGAGTGCAGACTCTTTTTTCCCCTCATTCTCAAATTAATTGAGAGAGCTTTTGACAGAAGGACTTGAAGTACATTGCAGCAAATCATTAGATTTTTTAATGCATTTTAAGCTGGAAATTGGTTTCTTTCAGTTGGTATTCCACTCTTTTATTGAATTGAATTGCACTGGGCTGGATTCATAAAGACTGAAAGGAAAACCCAGCAAGCTTTAATAATCTCAAAATTAAAAGCTAAATCATATTTTCTGTCGTCTTTAGTGATACATTTTGACTTTCTCCAGCCTTTCAGTAATGAGACCTCCATGGAACTGGTTTTGAAAGGATGACGTGAATCCACTGAATAGCTGTTACATTATTCTAAATGGGTGCCACCTCGCAACATTAAAAAACACCATTAACATCCATCCCATCTGCCTCCATCTTCTAA
The DNA here is from genome assembly GCA_900302615.1 of Holocentrus rufus. Taxonomy (NCBI): domain Eukaryota; kingdom Metazoa; phylum Chordata; class Actinopteri; order Holocentriformes; family Holocentridae; genus Holocentrus; species Holocentrus rufus. The sequence continues at coordinate 8,549 of OMLF01026503.1, read as the reverse complement.
ACCTGGGAGATCTTCCTTTACAGCCCAACCCCTGTGAAACGTTCCCTTATGGCAAACTTTATTTTCATAAAAATTCCAGAAAGAAGAGGATTTGTGCAGTGTTCATAACACTGCATTTTCCCCCCTCTTGATTCAGAGGAGAGGAAGAAAAGTACGAGTTTGAGATTACAGTGAGGCACTTTTTTTTTTGTTTGTGTCAGTGTGTCTGAGCAGGAGCCAATAAGTTCCTCCTGCTCCCGAGGGGTTTTGGAGATTGCATGGGAGTATTGTACGTGTCTCTCTAAACCCCTGTGTGATTGTGTGCAAAAATACACAAATTGCATTTGATTTAACGCAGCAGCTCTCTTCCTCTCTATCTCTCTGTCACTTACCTCACACACACACACACAAATGTACACATAAAGAGAAAAAAAATCCCGTCTCAATTAGCCGACTGCCTAGTGCAACTCATTGAAATTTCAGTTATCTTGAGCTAAATTCAAGCTAAGCTGTTGATGCGCTTGATGGGGAACTAATCAGTGCTAAACAACCCCTAACCGGTGATTTGTGTCCAGTCTGTCCTCCCCCCAGTTACTTATAGTGACAAATATGGCTGAAGGCTGACTAAAGCCTTTCAGAGCCCCACTTGATGAAATGACTGTGGATGATGAAACCACTGCAGAAGCTGTTTAGTCGTCTAATATGCCACATGAACAGGCAGTAGCTTGAGTCATATCACTGAATGTTGATGTCCCACTTCTGGTACAGTTGGCGATGACATCATCGAGATTAGATGACGGGCAAGGACAGTTGCCAAACAAAGGCACGAAATGCGGACAGTAGTGCCAAGGCAAATTCAACCTGACTTTCTTGCTTTGAAATTTTAGTTTTCCCCGGCGTGTTATCGCCCTCCCACAGAGATAACTTGGCAATGTCACGAGCAATCCTGGAATGTTTTTGGCCTTTTAAATTATGTAAATTAATTGAAAGTGAAAAGACACAAGTGAATCTCAGAAGACAGCAACCAGCCTCAGAGACAGGCTGCCTTCAGCTTTCTCAATTTAAAGTCTTGTGTTGTGAGGCTCGTTCTCTGAGCTTTCTGCCCAACAGGTAGGGCGCTGTGCTTAAGCAGATATAAAGTTGGAAGCCGAGGCGGGTCCAGGGTCAGTTTATTTGTTTCACACAGTTTTGCTCTCAGCTAAGTTGTTGCTAAAGGGCCTCTGTAACCCTGGTCAACAACAGGATTTGAAGCAGAGCAGGACTCCCCCCTCTGGTTTTGTTGTTTTCACACATTAGCATGACGCGAGTACACTTCTGCCCCTGGGGAGGAAGAGGCTGATGCAGGGTTAATATTTCTAAATATTAATTAATGAAAGTGCCCCCATTGCGTAACATCACAGCTGGAGGCTATATGCCAAATATAGCCTGAATCAACTGGGTTGTAAAGATGTGATTTTGATCATTCCCTTAACTCCTACTCTGCTAACTCCTCCATGGTAAATAAGGCAGAAATATATGAGAAGCCATGAGCAAACATGTGGGTGTTTGTCAGAGTTTGCAATTAGGGCCAGTGCCATAACATGTCTGTCAGGGCTGCATGCAGCACTAATGTGTGTGCTCACCATTTGACAGTGTTTGCTTGCTCGCTGTGGATATTTCATTTTCTCCACGGATTAATGAAGAATTTCTCACAGATCAGATATAATCATGAGAACTGATGCTGTATAACTTTTAATCAGCCATCCTTGCATAATCACCCACACGACAATACGGCATATCAGTTACACTACACATTGATGGGCTTGGCTACTGTAATGATGCTTTGTGTGAAGGGTTAACTGCATTATTAGATATTATTTAGCTTGCATGAAGACAAACTATCCTCCTTATTTTGAAGTGAACATAGTACCTAAAAGGCTTTGCCAAAGAGCTCTTAAATTCACTTATTCCCTCCAGCAAAGCAGCTCTGCCAGCTCTCATACTAGGACACATTCGTTTTTGCCCAACCTCCCCAGATTGACGATATCCTTGAGAGTGTAGTGGAGAGTGATAACCTTGCATGAGGCCAAAACACACTCATTCAGAAACCTCCTCCATATTGGAAGACAGCTCAAGGTTGCCTGCCATTCACTCTTATGGATTATCGCGGCCGCCACTCTATTTGGCCCTCATTGCGACAGTCTGTGAGGTTTTTTTAGAAGCGAAAAATGTGTTTGGTGGGGATTCAGTGACACATCTGCTCCGTCCCTGCTTCAGGATAAAGGTGATGCATGGTTGCATAACTGCACCCTGAATGAGTCCAGACAGCATTTTGCATTTTGTGCAAATCTTGTAAGATTTGTTGTGTTTTTGCATTTTGTTCTGAAGCTTAAGTACACAAATAGCCTACGCTCTTAGCTGTTAATCCAGTCACATCTCATGTGAATCGCCCAGTGCTGATCCTCAACTTCCTTTTAAAAAGTCTGATTGTTGCTTGAAATGTAGTTGACAGATATCTGATGTCTCGGTTAGGGGTAATCTTAGGGTTTAGTTTAGGTTTAAAAATAAAGTCTTGTTTAGTAAGGGTGAAGGAAAAAATAAATTCTCTCAAGTATGATTTTTTTTTTCTTGCAATTTTTTAATCGAATCAGCACCCAAGTATCATGATAGTATATTAATGAGTACAGCTAAATGCAGCA